>PVIY010005741.1:42530-92324 GCA_004026745.1 Myrmecophaga tridactyla
AATATACCAGAAACGGAATGGCTTTTAACAAGGGGAATTTAATGAGTTGCTAGTTTACAGTTCTAAGGCCGAGAAAATGTCCCAATTAAAACAAGTCTATAGAAATGTCCAATCAAAGGCATCTGGGGAAAGATACCTTGGTTCAAGAAGGCCGATGAAGTTCAGGGTTTCTCTCTCAAGTGAGAAGGCACATGGCGAATACAGTCAGGGCTTCTCTCCCAGCTGGAAGGGCACATGGCGAACACGGCGTCATCTACTAGCTTTCTCTCCTGGCTTCCGGTTTCACGAAGCTCCCCGGGAGGCGTCTTTCTTCTTCATCTCCAAAGGTCACTGGCTGGTGGACTCTCTGCTCTGTGGTGCTGCAGCATTCTCTGCTCTCTCTGAATCTCTAATTCTCCAAAATATTTCCTCTTTTATAGGACTCCAATAAACCAATCAAGACCCACCCAAACGGCTGGAGACATGTCATCACCTAATCCAGTTTAACAACCACTCTTGACTAAATCACATCACCCAGGGAGATGATCTCATTACAGTTTCAAACATACAGTATTGAATAGAGATTATTCTACCTTTATGAAATGGGATTTATATTAAAACATGGCTTTTCTTAGGGGGCATACTTCCTTTCAAACCAGCACATGCATGTTCCTTCCCCTTAATGAAAAATTTTTTTGGGGGGGTGGTGCGTGGTCCAGGAATCAGACCTGGGTCTCCTGCGTGGAAGACGGGCATTCTACCACTGAGCTACCCCCTTAATGTTTTGGGTTTGTTTCTTAAAAGTAGATGCCAAGAAATAAAATTACTAATCCAAAGAGCATGAAGGTTTTTATAGCTATTGAGATAAGTTGCCAAATTACACTTCAGTAGCCTTGTATCAGTTTACAATACCACCTGCAATAGGGAACCCATTTCTTTCCACCCTCACCAGCATTAGCTATTAGTGTTGTTTTTATATGTTTATTTTATTTTATTTTTTACAAATTTGGCATGTTAAAAAATGGTCAAGGGTCATTTCTGTATAAAGCTGTCCTGTTAGTTATAAAGATGCATTCCCTGCTTCCACAGCTGTGGGCACCACTAATGCTTTCTGCAGCATCTCCGTGCTGCTTTAAGACCTGCTTCAAATTCATTTCCTCAAGGAAGTGTTCCTGGATTTAGCCCACCTAAGTCTGATTCACTTTGATTCTTTGGCATCCATAATTTCAGTCATTGTTAACCTTTGCTTAAACCCCCTGATTCTCAGGCAGGATGGCACAGCAATCAGAACTTGCCTCTGGAACAGACAGCCTGGCTCCACCTCCCAGTTTAGACACTCCCCCTTTTCAGCCTCTCCCTCTCTCTGCCCTTTTCCTCTTGCTATCCTTCTCCCTCCGGATTAAAGCAAATTCTCCTTGGCTGGTGCCTATTAGGTTAGTGGGCATCTTTTGCCTTTGAGAGTGTCTCTCTGGGATTCCCCCCCACCTCCAGCAGTTTATTAACATGTTTATTCCAAGCAAGCACAGAGCTCTCCTAAGGGGAGTCCCTGCAGATGAATTATTCTCCACCTTATGCCTGTCCTGTCTTTCCAGATAAACTGTAAACTCTTCCCAAGACTCGTCTTGCCCCAGGTCCCCCTGTACAGCACCTGCTCACAACAGGTGCTCCCCAGGCTCCTGACCTGCTTTTGGAAGGACAACCAAACCATCCAGATGGCCTTGTCCTACTGGAAACCCTTTTAAGGGCTGTGATCCCACACCCTTTCTCAACAACTGGTTCTAATTTAAACAGCCTAATTTTGAGGAATAAATCTTAGCCTGGAAATCAATAAAACCCCATTTTCCAAAAGCAAAAGCTGAATCCTCTGCTTCGCACCAGAATTCCTCCTTTCCGGGATGGGAATACATGCCAGAGAAAAATAGTTCAGGCAGAAATCAATGAATAGGAGCCTATGAGACTTTGGAATTTTTTTCTTTCCCAACATGCTTACAAGTTAATAGGTAGCACCACCTTGATGGTGTTACTTTTTTTGTTCCTATGTATCCCCCCCTCAGTAAAGGTTTTGGCAATTCGAAGAAAAGCTTGGGGTCAGGTTGGAATCTCAGGGTTCACGGCCAGCACTGAATGTCTCCCCTCCTCACATCAGCCTTTCAGCTCTTGATCCACCAACTTTGCCTGATAAGCATCTGAACTACCACCTGGCAAAGGCCCCAGTAAAGCCTTACAGAAGGGAAGAGAGTTGACATATCCCTCTGGGAATCAATGCTCAGTAGGGCTGGGGTGAAAACAGGACATGTTCTAATTTAGACTAGATCCAAGACAAATATTCTAGCTAATTGTAAATTAGAGTAATTGTACTTGAAGTTGTCAACACACCCACTCCCTTGGGAATAAAGAAAAGAAAAATTTGCATTTGAATGGATACTTGCATTTGAGTGGGTATTTTAAGGTGCTTCGTGATTTGTTGTCAACCTTCCTTCCTGACCTCTTTTGGCTACAGCTGGGGTTCAAAGATATCTGGGGGAGGAGGGGGAAAAGTGTTACCTGAGAAAAGGAAGTCCAGCTCCTGCCAAAGGTTCTACCGCTATTCCTGCTGTGTTATGTCTTGTGCTACAGATCGACCTGAGAAAACTCCCTATGACAGGATATGTGCACCTTTGGTTAAGACTCCTTGAGCTAGAGGGTTTCCAAGGAGCCCTCTAAGCTCTTTATAAAATCAGTTAACATTACTAAAAACTGAAAAGAAAATTCAGACACGAAGTAGGTTTCAAATTTTCTGGATCACTTTGCTCTTCAGGTTTCCAACATCAAGACTCCCAAGCAAATGGATGAATTTATTGAGATCCAAAGTTCAACAGGAACCTGGTACCAGCGCTGGCTGGTCAGATTCAAGACCACCTTCAAGCAGGTATGTTTGGGGATATGTATTGAATGGGAAGGTGGATCTGGGGATCTGCTGTCTCAGTGGATGAAAAATAAGGACCCTGAGCACCCCATCAGCCTAGGCAGTTTGATGGAGAGGAAGCAACTCTGGGTGGGGATCTCGAAGGCGTGTGGCCCTTGAGCCAGTTACCTCCCATCTTTGAGCCTTCGTTTCTCTTCTTTGCTCTTCCTCTGTAAGATCTGTATTTTGAACGTTGGTAAACGTCTGGTCTGAGTAAACATCTTTCTCTCTAGTGATATAAATACCCCTTGAGGTTTGTTAGTGGTTTCCGAGAAAGGTTCTTCATAAAGGGTAAAGCTTTATGAAGATTTACCGAAGAAATAGGCTGCCTACAGTCAGCCACTGAGCACTGTGCACCCTTCTGGCCAGAATCTATTGAGACTGGATGGTGTCTTCATTGTATAGTCATTAAATGTTTGAATATCATCCCTGTCCACTGATAGGTAGCAGAACTCACTACTCAAGGTTCATTGGCGGTCTCCTGGCTGTGTCCTTTGAAATCCTAACTCATTATGCTTTGGGTCACATTCGTGGAATATTGCCATGTTCCTAGGGAAAATTCTATAGGACTGTTAGTGTTTGAGACCAACCAGTAGGAAGAGAAGAATCCCTCTTTGTTATTTGAAGAGAATTAATGCCTCTGGGAGACAATGAGTTGCCCTTACCCTCCATGGACCTTAGACAATTTAAATCTTAGAAAAGATCTCTTCCAACTCACAGAGTTCCTGCCTTTAGTAACCTTTCTCTGATATGGGCTATAGGTCTGGGATAATGCACTGTACTGTGTGATGGGCCCCTACAGGATGAACACACTGATTCTGGCCGTGGTCTGGTTCACCATGGCTTTAAGGTAAGTTCTGTCTTGCCCAAGTTCCTTATATTCCTGGTGTGTCAGTTGCTGCATTTATAAATTGAGGATTACAGCTGTTTCTAACTGGGAACGTTTGTATTAGATTGGATGTTTTTGGCTATAAGTAACAGGCAACCAACTCTAATGGGTTATACAATGAGGACATGTATTACCCTGCAAAATAAGAATCCCCTAGGGAAGTTGGCTCCAGGGAGAGTTTCAGCCTCAGGACAGTTCTCATTGTGATTGCAAGGTGGCTGCCCTGTTCCAGGCATCATGTCCACACAGGGAAGTGTCCCAAGGTGGAAGAAGCTGCCCTTTCTGGAGCCTCTGTAACAGCAAGGAAACCTTTCTTAGAAGCTCCCCGATAGACTTTCCCTCCTGCCCAATTAGCTAGATGTCCCTCATGCCTGTGCCTAAACGAATCCCCAATGAAAGGCAGGTGATGTCCAGATGGCTTTAGACTTCGAGCAGAAGGTACAGTTACCTTCCTTGAGGGTTGACACTGAACAAAGTCAAGTTTCCATTTCACAAGGAAGAAGCACAGAATAAGGGCAGTGTGGGCAACCACTGATGTTCGTTCCCCTGAGTATATGAAATGGAGAAAACAGTGAAACTCTGCGATAATGCCGCTTCCGATAGTGAAAATTAATATATACGTGATTGGTGATTAACTGGCTCCTCTCTTCTGCTTCACGCTCACCCTCATCATTTCATTAACCTCAAAATAGCATGACTCTTCTTTCTGTACAAGTTTTGGGGCCCAATTACAGCATGATGGGGCTGTTCTACTATACATGTATAAAGTATTTAGAATACTTTCTGGCACATAGTACAGGCTTGATAAATTGCTAAATATTATCAATTAGGCGCTTTTAGCAAGATTTTAAACTTCCCTCTATGAAATTGCTTTGATCCCCACTTCCCATGCTCACTTCCTCAATCCAGGAAACCAAACTGGTTCTAGTGACCCCTTTCACCACGTGAGGACAGTGAGGAGACACAGCACCCCCTGGGGCCACTTACTAACTTCCTTCCAATGCCTATTTCGTGGAGTTCTGACTTCTACATCCTACCAGGTAAAGGGAGAGAGGAAGTCAGGCCATGATTTCCTCCCCTTGTTAACTAGGAGAGAACATTTCAGAAGCAATATCTGGTAGACAAAAGTGTCAATTCACTGATAGCTTTTTATCTGTTTTTATTATATTTATTGATGTTTAATTTTGTTGAAAAGTGTAGCTTTCAAATGTTGAAACCACAGAGAAGTCCCGCATCCATCCCTTCTCCCTCCACCCACTCCCTTCTGCCTCCTCTACATAATCATTTACAAAATTTTCTTGTTTATCAATCCTGTCTTTCTTTTTGCAGATATAAGTAAATATTTATACATATTCTTATTTCCTCCTTTTCTTATTCAAAAGCACACAATTCTGCATCGGATTTTTGCACTCAGCACTATATCCATGTCTTAATATCCGTATATATGTAACAGTACATTAAGGTTTTCCTCATTCTTCTGTACAGAGATGCAGTACGTCTGCATGGCACTTCACAATGCCGGGCCATTCAAGACTGGCTATTGTAAACAATGTCACAGTCAATAACCAGAGTAGGCCACTTTGTACTTGGGCAGGTTTATCAGTGGCATAGATTCCTAGAAGAGGGATTGTGGGGCAAAAGGGGGTGAATTTTCTAGGTGTTGACAAATTCTCCTCCCAATGGCATTGCAGTGTTGTCCTTCTAGCAATGGATGAGAACAGCTGTTACCTAAATGCTCACCAACAGAGTGCTTGGCCAGCTTTTGGGTTTCAGACAATCTGGTGGGCAAGGATGGTACCATAGTGTGGTTTTCTTTTCATCCTTTTATTTATTTTTTTTAACATGGGCAGGCACAGAAATGAGCCCGGGTCTCCAGCATGGCAGGCGAGAACTCCGCCTGCTGAGCCACTGTGGCCTGCCCCCTAGTATGGTTTTAGTTAGCATTTTTCTTATTATGAATGGGATTGAGCATCTTTTTATCTGTTTGTGGGTTATTTTATTTTTTCGGTTAGTGAGCTTGAGTTTTCTATGTAAATAGAGATGGTTTTACCGCTTCCTTTCCAATTGTGTATTCCTGTGTTCTTTCTTTTGTCTGAGTTGGCTAAGCCCCACGGTAGAGTGTTAAATAGTGCTAGTGATAGGGGCCTCCTTGTCTTGTTCCTGATTTTAGTGACGATGTCTTCAGTGATTTCACATAAAGTAAGGTTCTGACTTTTGAGCTGAGATATGTATTTTCTTGCATGTTAAGGAAGTATCTATTAATTCCTGTTTTATTGATGTTTTATCAGGAATAAGTGTTGATCTTTATCCAATGCCTTCTCATCATTTATGGGAAGGTCATGATTTTCCTTCTAAGCTCTATTAATATGCTGAATTATATTGTTATATTTTCTAATAATGAGTCATACGAATCTGATCTAAATGAGCTTGATCTATATCAAATCATAACTGCATAACAAAAGAATTAAGCCTGTTCTGCTCAAACATCTATCTTTTCTATTATAGTTATTATGGGCTGATAGTTTGGTTCCCTGATATGATTCGCTACTATCAAGATGAAGAATACAAGTCAAAAATGAAGGTATTTTTTGGTGAGCACGTGTATGGTGCTACAATCAACTTCACGATGGAAAATCAGCTTCACCAACATGGGAAACTTGTGAATGATAAGTAAGTGGGTGACCTCGGGCTTTCTTCAGATCAGGGTAACAGAGTAATAATGCCCCTGGAGACTTTTCCTGGGAAAGAGTCATTGGAAAGGCAAGGATTATATGTGGTAGGGAAATGAGCTCCAAGGATGTTGGAGTAATCACAAAGTATCATGGTTGCTAGAGAAATGACAATCTCCCCGGTAGCTGTGACTTTATTATACTGACTCATGTGAGGTTGATTCATGTGAGGATAGAGACATTGGATGGTGGAAGCTCAATCACCTGCCCATTCCTGAGAAATTGAACTTTTAATGGAGGTGCCCAGAGAGCTGAGTCCCCTTAATGCTGGCTGCCTAGGGGGAGGAGCCAAGGTTATCACTGCTGGGGTCCCTAAACCATCCATGGCCTCGTTGTTCAACATTTTCTTTGATTCTGGAAACTTCTTCAGGATCCTTTCACTATATTCCTTTAGGCATAGGTCAGCCCCAGAGCTGGTTTCTGCTTCTTGCAATAAAGAAACTCTTCACTAATATAAATGTGGTTTGAGTCATCTGACTCTTACTGAAAGGACAATTATTTGCCTAAATTGAGCATCACATGGAGTCTGAAATAAAACTCTTAAGTGCATGAAATGATTGACATATGGGTTTTTAGGTAGAATGTAATATTCTATCATCCCCATTTGGGATAAACAGGACACTTTCAGTTTAAAATAAAAGCAGATGAAATGTTATCTTTAAAAGCCGTACTTCATTTATACATAGAGATTGCTGGTCTTGAAAAAAACACGGTAACCAGATTGGAAGCCAACCTTCCGTGGAACCAAAGTTGGCGTGTCAGAGTCCATACAGTAATACATGTGTATTTTATTTATGGGAAACCCAGTTAAGCCTGCATTCCAATTCCATTTACTCTGATTTTTATAAATCATTCTAACAAACGTTACCATCCGGCATGTAGTAAATTAGAAGTGGTGAGAGAGTCTGCCTCAAGTACATTAACGGAGAAAAGGGAAAGTTACAGACTAAGATCAAAGGAGGAGACATGAAACTAAAAAGTAGAAGGAAAACCTCAAAGAGATCCATAGGCTGTAGCCATTTTGAGTGGGGGCAAAGAGGCCTCCCCATCTCCACAGGGTCTGAGGCAGGGCATTTATGATTGGTAAAGTAGCTGATGTTTACAATAATTACTTCGAGTCATTAAGAACAGGATAAAGGAACATTTGCTGTTGGAACCCTCTCTGCTGGAGAGACTGAGAAGTTTCTGCAACCCAGGTTGCTGAGCATCTGAATCCTATCTTGCTAGAGTCAGGTTCCTATGGGATTCCTGAAGGAGATATATGCATGGAGGACAAACCCAGAGAAACGCACCTTCTTCCCTACTAAGGCTTTACTTGAAACCTCAGTGGAGTCTCTAGGCTGAGCAGGCTGGAATGTAGAACTCCATTTTCTCAGTCTTGCAGGCCTTGGTGACCCCTAGCGATAAAAGCAGGCAGAGCACATACTTGGCCCCTTTCTCCAAAGCCAACCCCAGATCTCAGTTCTCTTTTCTGTCTGATGGCAAGTGCATAGCACAGCTTTCCTAAGCAAAAGAAGGAAAAGGTGTTTGTCTTTAAAGCAGAGCCTTGGGCAGGGCTCATCTAACCCACTAAGCTCCAACTAGTGTCCAGGCAGGATAGGAGACCCCAACACCAAGGTACAGAATCTTGGCCCTCTGTGAGCGATGGTAAAGCCCCTTCTGTTGTGCAGTGGGCCAGTGAAATGTGCTTGCCTTGTCCTTACCCAGGCGTGGGCAAAGAGCACAGGCTTCATTGGGGTGTGGGCAAGCATGTCATGGAGGGGAGAGACCCAAGCTAAAATGGCAGCATCTCTTGTTCTTCTTCTGCCAATTATTACCTCTTAGGGTTGATCAGCAGGGCCCGTGGTCAGCCAGGTATGTTCCTGTCCCTTAGGGGAAAATCAGTGGTGTATTAGAAATGTTCTGTCCACATCCTTAAGGGTGTGCTTCCTCAGACTTTGTTACTCCTCTTCCTTCCACCCCTGGGGCAAATGAGATGGACAGTCCAGCCCACTGGGGCTGCTGTCCGAACCCCAAGATGGGGCAGGGCAGGGCATTAGCTAACTATACTGCAGAGCTTTCACCCTCTGATGCCCTTTCTGGGCTCAGCAGGCTCCTCAGGTCAGCTGCCTCATGGGTTCCAGAAAGAGCAAGGCCCAGAGAGTTCAGTGTCTGTGATAGAAACTGACCCTGCTTGCTCCCTCTGTACAAAATGAACACCAGGAATTCTCACCTCCAGTGCAAGTTCCACCGCCCCCTCCTGCCTCTGAGTCTGAGCAAAGCCGCCACTTTGAGAAAGGAGTTTAGGGCTGAATGGAGTCTAGAGAAGGTGTCTTCTCCAACCTGGTCCTGTATTGCTCTCACAGGTCTGAACTTAGCAAACGTTCCCTGCTATTCAGGATAAGAAGGTACGAAATAAAAGGGGGAATGTTATTTCTACAAATCTGAGACCTTTGGACAGGAAGGATTCAGACCAAGTATCAGTGGACATGGGATTCTAATTTTCAGAAAATTTGTGTTAATGCTGAAGCTCAGTCACAAATGTCTACATATCCACATATCTTTGCCTCCACACATCCAGAATCACTATGGCATGAGAGTGGCCACTCCAGGGATGGCAGCTGGTGGTGGAAGGAAATTCTCCCAGGGTGTTTCACCCCCAGGCCTCTTTACTGTGAATCTTGCATTGACATGCCCATGGAAGAAATGCTACCCCTGTTTTATCACAACACTTTGGAAATGTTGGAGCAAAGAGACCTGTGGTTGACTAGATATTATCCATGATTACATTATTTCCTGCAGAGACCAATTCATAAAAAAAAAAAAAAGCTCATTAATGACATTTCCAGTGTTCAGTGATTGGTTACTCTGAAAATAATTGGTAATACAATGAAACACCAATAATAGTAACTATGTGTGTCAGTCTGGGGTCTCCAGGGAAATAGGTAAAGGAGATCACCTTCCAGAATGTGTGTGTGTGTGTGTGTAAAGAAATTTATTATAAGGATTTGACTCACAATTGCTGAGGCTGGCAAGTCCAAGTTCCATAGGGGAGGCTGCGGCTGGAAATTGCAGTAAAGGTAACATTGGAGTCTTGAGACAGAAATTCTTCTGACCCCTGGAACCCTCAGTTCTTGCTGTTACTCCAAGTGATTGGATGAGGCCCACCCATTCTGGAAGGTGATCTCCTTTACCTAAGGACAACTGATTGCCAATGCTGATCCTACCACAGTAACAGGTAGGCCAAACTACAGGACACAATAACCTGGCCAAGCTGGCACATGAAATCAAACATCCCACTAGGGCAGCCAACATTATGAAGCCAGGCACTGTTTCAAGTGCCTTATGCAGATGATCTCAATTCATCCTCACAAAATCTCCAGGAGGCAAAAACTACTGATTGCTGGTTTCTGGGGGATGGAGGGGTGGAACAGAAGGTTAGAGACATTGAATAGCCTGCCCAAGGCCACACAGCTAATGGAAATGGTAAAGACTGTCTTCCAACTCAGCCATGTGGGCTTGAGACCCTGCACTCTTGAGTGTTCTTATCGAATTGATCACTTTATTTGTATAGACCATCTTTGTCCCTTGTATAGAAGTTTTACTCAAAATCTCCTTTATTAGTGTATTAGTGTAGCTACCCCACCTCTCTTTTTAGTTATTTGTGTGATATATTTTCCTATCATTTCGCTTGCAACTCAAGTCTTTGAATTTAAGGTGAATGTCTTATAAACAGAATATATTTGGGTCATGTTTCTTTTATCTATTCTGCCAATCTCTGGCTTTTGACTGGAGATTTTAATCCATTTATATTTGAAGTAACAACTGATAATGCAAGACTTTCTTCTGCCATTTCATTGTTTGTTTTCTGTAAGTCTTATGCATTTTTTGCCCCTCAAGTCTCCTGTTAATGCCTACTTTCATATTTATTTGATTTTTTGTAGTTTATCATTTTGAGTACCCTTCTCATTTTCTTCTTTAGGATGTCCAAAGTCTGATCTTCTTAGGTTTTTATTTTGTTTCTTTCAATGGGCCACCATTTCCTATTTCTTTGTTTATGTTATAATCTTTTGTTGCATACTGTACATTTTAATGTGTTAACTCTGGCTTTTAGCCCCTGAGATTTCTGTTCCTTAAGTTTGTGTCCAGCTAGTGAGTTGATAGAGATTTCTTTGAGTACTAAGAATTACCCAAAACAAACAAGCCTATGGTAAACAAATACACCTATCACAGTCTTTGCAAGTTGCTTCTGTGTTGGCTGGTGCTCTCTTTCAGAGTTTAACTCTCCTTCTAAAAGATAAACGTGAAGAGAAAAGTGAAGTACAAGGGTCATTCATGTTTTCCCTGAGCCTATGTTGTCCTGGGCATGTGATTACTTTACTAGTGGCTTTAGGAATTTCCCTCTAACAGGATTCAGAATGTTCCCTCTATTCCCTGTGATATGTATATATATATATATATATATATACACACACACATATACTTTACTCCCTCCTGAGTGCTCTACTGTATGTCTTTGTATTAGTTTATTAAGCTGTCAGAATGCAATATGCCAGAAATGGAAGGCTTTTATAAAAGCAGTTTAATTAATTGCAAGTTTACAGTTCTAAGTCTATGAAAATGTCCAAATTAAGGCATCCAGGTAAAGATACCTTAATTCAAGAAAGGCTGATGGGTCTGGAACACCTCTGTCAGCTGGGAAGTCATGTGCTGGCATCTGCTGGTCCTGGACTCCATTGCCTTCAGCCTCTGTTCCTGTGGGGGTTCCTCACTTTGCTTCTTTGAGGCTGTCTTTCATCTTCTGGCTTCCTTCGGCTCTGTTCAGGTTCTGGCTTGTCTAGCATCTCATGGGAAGGCACAAGGCAATGTCTGTTGGGCTCCAAGCATCTCCAAACATCCATGTGTGTTCTAAAGCTGCTGCCCTCCAAGCATCTGCATTTGCTCTAAGCTCTCTCCAGAATGTTTCCTCTTTTAAAGGAGTCCAGTAAACTCATCAAGACTCACCGCAAAGGGGCAGAATCACATCTCCATCTAATCAAAACGTCACACCCACAATTTGGTGTGTCACATCTCCATGGAGATAATCTAATTAAAAGTTTCCAACCTACAGTATTGAATTAGGATCTAAAGAAATGACTGCCCCCACAAGATTGGGTCAGGATTAAAACATGGTTTTTCTGGGATACAAAATAGATTCAAACCTGCACAATCTATAAACTGGTAACCTTCAGCCCCAGGCTACTTTGAATTAATCGTTTCTTACCCTGTCTTAGATGTTTACAAGCTGCTTCTGCCTGTAGGGCAAGTTCTGGGAGGGTGAGCTAGAAATGAGTTTCCTGGTTCAGTCTTTTAGGCTCCCACCGACTAGTTTGGCGCCAACATCCTGGCACCCCAGCACATGCATTGGGGTTACTCTTCTCCCTCCAGAACAGGGCCAGGGACCCACAGTGGGAGTGCAACCTGGCTCTGCCCTGTGCTGGGGAAAGGCTGGAGGAGGAGCCCGCATGAGCTACATGATCTTCTACCAGGTTTAAAGCTCTGTTTTCTTGACTCAGAACTTGCCCAATTACTGCAACTCTGTTTTCCAGAGTTTTGAGGAAAATGGCCCTGCCAGTTTTGCCAGTTGTTCAACGTTTCTTTGGAGGAATTACACACTGGGCCATCTTTCACCACTGTCTTTGTTGACTCAAAGCATCTATACAGTGTGTTTTACATAAAAAGTTAACTGCAAGACCAGAGTCTTTGTGATTTATAGCATGTAAGTTTTGGAGTTCTGAGACATAGTAAGGCAGAAAGTGGGGCCTTCTAGCCCCCTCTCTCCTCTTAACTTTTTTCACCTTCTCCAAGCTTTTTGCAGTCTGCTAGTGGGAGTGTGGAGAGAGCAAGATTTGATAAAATTAATGATCCCATCTTCTGGACCCATGAGCCCTGGGAACCACAGAGCTATTGCCAATGGTCTGAGGATGCTCAGGCATTCCAGAGGTTGTCTGGAATGGATGTAAATATTCTACCCACCCAGATATTCTCGCACATTTTAATATTTCCAATGAAAGTGGATATTTTTGTGATTATTAAAATATAAATTTCATTTAAAGTTTAATGATTAATTGTAACTCTTGTCATATGTATTTTAATTAGCAGATACTAAAAATGCAACCACTACCATTCAAAGTCCATTATGCTTTTTCAGCAAAATTTTGGAATAAAGAGGGGTTTTTCTCCTCAGAATGATTAGGAACCTAATCATTGGATCCACTCCTTAGAAATGGATCTAAGGAATGAAAGAACCTGGGTTCTTTTGTTGCATTATCCTGACATCTACTGGTCATGAGCTAAAAAATACTTCACCATTGAAAACTGAATTTCTGGAGAGTTCATCCTGGGCCCTCTGCTGTTTTTTAGCTTCCTCAAGGACATTTCTCTCATCAGTACTGGTATTCCTCCTAATACTGCCTTTGTCCAGCCTTTGCTGATTTAAAATTCAGATTAAAATTTGTTTTATTGACTGCCACAGATGGGGAAAAACACCTTTTGTATAAAGAGGGCCTCAGACTTCACTCACAGAGTTTGTCATAAAGGAGATCCTATAATGACCTTAGCCTCGTCCTGCTGTAAAACCAATCCCTTGCCCCCCCCAGGAAGAAGCAGAAGTGCACAGAGGCATTTTGGCCTGCTCCCAAAGCCACAGCTCTCACCTCCTGCTGCATCTTAGGGCATCCCCTTGCTCTGGGTTCCCATACTGTGTTTGCTCCAGGACTCATGAGCTTTGGAAAATGCAAGAAAGGCAAAATAATTAAGTTCACATTTTAAATCCTGAGGCAAAATGCCAAGCCAGGATTCTCTTACTGTTAACTGAAAACAAAATAGCTTTTCATCTTAGAGAATGTATTAATTAGCTATTCAATTCATTACCTTACTTACCCTCTCCCTCTGGGAAGAAATTTCTCTTTAGAGGGTTTGTTCCTGTGTGAGTTAGGATGGGGAGAAACCTCTGGAGTTTTATCCAGAGGAGATGAGCCTGATTCCTGTTTGTGAGAGGTCGTGGCACAAGAAGTAACGTCAGAGTCCTGGGTTTTCCTGGCAGCAGAAAGGGAAATTGATGTTGGGTCCTGCTCAGACTTGGAACCTGAAAGAGGGATGTGTTACTCAACTTGATGGGGTCCACTCACACAAGGGGATTTTCCAGTGAGGAATAGGAGGAAAGGTCTTTTGGGTGCTTTCTGAAGGTCAGGAGTGAATCGCTCAGAATGAAAATGAAGTTTACAGGATTTAGCTCTAAAATGAAGTTGGTGATATAATAGGGAGGAGTGGGAATGGAGAACAAAAGCAAAGACACCAGTGGAAAAGAGAAGAAGGAAGATCTGATGAATCACCAGAAATGTGCCCCACACTGCTAGGCTCCTTTGGTATGGCGTAAAAAAGGTTATTCTTCAACTGCGCTGGGCTGAGCAGCAATGGCGAGTTTAAGTACAAGAAAGCTCCTTGCAAATGCTAGGGATTGGAGATGGGTAAATGCATCTCTGGCTTCTGGATCAGAGGCAGTGAACAGGGCTTGGGGGACTGGGTTCCAGCCTCGATTGGTCACTAACTAGCTGAGCTGTGCTGGGCAATCCTTTCACCACTCTGAGCCTCCTATTCCATCTCCAAAAATGATAATATTAGTAGATATAATGTTTCAAAGTTAATAAAATCTCACAGTAAATTTTGTCCTTTAATAAATCCTGTCTAATTCTCACAAAGATACTTCCTGTATCTTTATATTTTTGTTAGCTACAAAATTACTTTGTCCCCATCAAACATTTGCACAGGTTATTGCAGATAAATAGGAATCCTATTGATTTGGAGATTTATTTTGTATGTAAGTTCTCTTAGTTCTGACAATTTTCCCCTTGTTGTTATCATATCATCTTGTCATCTACAAATGAGGATTGTTTTGACTCCGCTTTTCTCTTTTTCTCTTTGTGAAATGAAAATATGCAGAGAATAAAGAATAATTCAAACATCCCTATCAGAGCAAGGGATTTTTATAATATCATAAACTATGCCATATTTGCTTTAGATTTTAAAATAGATTAAATGTCACTTAACCATTCCTGCTTCTATTCTTTTCCTTCCCATCTGGTTATCATTATTGTGAATTTGATATTTTATTTCCATTCATATCTTATATTTTCCCATATGTTTATATGATATGATATTGTTTTCATGTTTGAAATTTTAGCTAAATATGGTACTATACTATTCATTTAATTGTGTATACTTATAAATTCTGCAATCTGTTTATTGTATAAAATTATTATTTTATGGAGTGTCTGTGTTGGTCAACAAAATTCAGTTTTATTTATTTAAATTCCACTATATAAATATTTCATATTATATTCATCTGTCCTCCTTTTGATAGACATTTAAGTAGTTTACTTTTTTTGCTATTACACATGATGCTGGAATAATCATTCTGATGCAAGAATTGTTCTGGTGTGCATGCCTGGAGGAGGAATTGCTGGGTGGAAGGGTAGGAACCTCAGTACACTTTGCCAAAATGCTCTCCAGAGGGGTTGTGCCGATTTACCTTCCCTCCAGCAGGACATGCGTGCTCCCTCAACTTGGCCATCCTGGTACTGTGAGACCTCTGAGTGTAAAATGGAATCTCATTGTGGTTTAGTTTGCATTTACCCTGTTCCGTGAGGTCCATACCTTTTCATTTGTTTATTGTTTATTCAGGCTGCCTCTTCTATCAGTTATCAGTCCATATTTCTTGTTCATTCTATTTATTGTATTATTTTTCATTTTCATATTGATTTGCAGAAATTCTTTATAAATTCTGCCTATAAAGCAACTGCCAATTATATGTTTGCACATTTTTCTGTCTGTAGGTTGTTTTTACACTTAGCTTCTGGAGTCTGCCTTGGTTTCTGCGGTTGTCGTAACAAAGCACCACAACCTGGGTTGCTCCAACCACAGAAATGTATTGCTGCACACTTCTGGAGGTTTAAATCAGAGACCAGGGGTCAGCAGGACAGTGCCCCATCTGAAACCCTTCTTGACTCTTTCAGCTTCTGGCACTTGCCGCAATCCTTGGTGTTCTTTGGCTTCTAGTGCACCTTCCCCCATCGTCATGGGCCTTCTCCCCTGTGCCTGCCTGGGTCTCTACTCCCCTTCTTACAGGGACACCGGTCGTGCTAGATTATGGTCCCGCCCTTCTCCAGCATGACCTCATTCTAACTTGGCTAATTCTATCTGAAATGACCCTATTTTCAATAAGGTCACATTCTGAGGTGCTGAGGGATAGGATTTCATTGTGGCTTTTTGGAGGGGGAAACAACTCAACCCATAAGAGAGTTTTATGCACATTTTTTAAATTGTGAAATATATATACAAGGAAGCAATAACTTTCCAAGTACATTAACAAGTAGATATAGAACGGACTTTAAAGTTTGCTATGAGTTACAGTTCCACAATTTTTCGTTTTTTTCTTCTAGCTGCGCCAAGACACTGGAGACCAAAAGAAATATCAATATAGTGATTCAACAGTCATACTCATTTGTTAAATCCTGTCTTCTCTATTATACTCCTTCTCTTTTTTTTCTTTTTTGTGATAAATAGCATATATATATATATATATATATATATATGAGCAATAAATTTCAAAGTACATCACAACAATGTGTTATAGAATAGAATTCAGAGTTTGGTGTGGGTTACAATTCCACAATTTTAGGTTCTTACTTCTAGCTACTCCAAGACACTGTAGACTAAAAGAAATATCAATATTATGATTTAGCAATCATGTTCATTTGTTAAACCCTCCACCACCTTTAATCTTTCTCCCACTCTTTAGGAATATTTGGGATATGCCCATTCTAACTTTTTCATGTTGGAAGGGGCTGTCAGTAATATGGGATAGGAAGATGGAAATATCTGATGTTCTGGAGAGGCTGACCCTTCTGCGTTTCAGGACTTACCTGGTCCAGGGACCCATCTGCAGGTTGTAGGTTTCTGGAAAGTTGCCCTAGTACATGGAACCTTTGTAGAATCTTATATAATGCCCTAGGTGTTCTTTAGGATTGGCAGGAATGGTTTTGGTTGGGGTTTGGCGAACTATGATGGGTAGCAATGTTTAACTGAAGCTTGCGTAAGAGTGACCTCCAGAGTAGTCTCTTGACTCTATTTGAACTCTCTTAGCCACTGATACCTTATTTGTTACACTTCTTTTCCGCCTTTTGGTCAGGATGGCATTATTGATCCCATGGTGCTAGGGCCAGACTCATCCCTGAGAGTCATCTCCTATACCAACAGAGAGACATACCCCACTGAGTGTCATGTCCCACGTAGTGGGGAGGGCAATGGTTTAACTTGTGGAGTTGGGCTTAGAGAAAGATATTTTATATTTAATGCCAAATGTGTCAACTTTCTCTTTAAGGGTTGTGCCTTTTGTCTCCTATATAAGAAATCCTCCAAGAATGAAGCTTTCAAAGTTATCTGCCTATTTTGCCCCTAAGTTTTAAAGTTCACATTTCACATTTAAGTCCTTAAATTATCTGGACATGGTCTTTGTGTATTTGAGGGGAATTATTTTGATTTTTTCCATATTAATAGAGAATTATCTCAACAACATTCATTGAATTCTCTTTTTTTTTTTTTACATGGGCAGACACCAGGCATCAAACCCAGGTCTCCAGCATGGCAAGCGAGAACTCTGCCTGCTAAGCCACCGTGGCCTGCCCTGAAGTTTCTGTCTTTCCCCCATTTATTTGTAATAGCAGTTTTATCATATACTAACTTCCTATACATGTATTGCTCTGTTTAGCATCTCTCTGTTTTGTTCTATTGGTCCATTTGTCCTCCCTTCACAAAAGCTACGCTGACTTATCATAGCTTTATGGTCCAGTCACATTTTCAGAATTAGGTTTCCCTATCATGTTCTTAAAATTTTTATTTACTGCTTTTAGCTCTTTGATCTTCCACATGAATTTTAGGGTCAAGTTCTAAAATTTCATTAGAAGTAAAAGGATGGCAAAGTTACTCTCTGCAAACATCAGTCAGAAGAAAACTGGAGTGACTGTATTATATCAGGTAAAGTAGACTTGAGACGAGGAATATTATCAGGGATTAAGAGGGACATTATACAATTATTTTGGATTTCCATTCATATTTACTCTATCTCACGAGTTATTTAGAAATGCATTGGGAGTGTCAAAATGCTGTTACCTGTTGATTGTCTTTATTTATTTGCATTATGATCAAATCTTAATTCTTAAAAATGTGTTGGCACTTCTTGTTTTGTAGCTGTATTAGTGCATACACATTTATAGTTATGTCTTGTTGGTGAATTGACCTCTTTATCATATTTCTTCATATGGCTTTGAGCTATTCTCTGGTGTCCGTTACTTTCAACCTGAAGAATTCAGGTTGAAGGAAGGGCCTAGTGGTAATAACTCCCTCAGCTTTTGCTTATTTGGGAATACCTTAACTTTTTCCTTATTTTTGAAGGACAGTTTTGCTGGATATAGAATTCTTGGCAGGCAGTTTTTTTTTTTATTTTAGCATTTTAACATGTCTTCCCACTGCCATCTTGCCTCTATCATATCTGATAAGAAATTGGTATTTACTGTTATTGAGGATATGGGATGAGTTATTTCTCTCTTGTAGCTTTGAGATCCTCTCTTTGTCTTTGGCTCTTGATGCTTTATGTGTTTGAGTGTAGTTATCTTTGGGAGTATCCTATTTGAGATTTGTTGGGATTCTTGGATATGTATGTTCACATCTTTCAACATATTTGGGAAGTTTTTGGCCATTACTTCTTCAAATATTCTTTCCGTCTCTTTTTATTTATCTTTTCTTTCTGGAACTCCCATTATACATATGTTGATATGCTTCATGTCATATGAAGTAACTTGGGTACCACTCACTTTTTTCATTCTTTTTGCTCTTCAAACTGAATAATTATACTATCTTCAGGTTTGCTGAGTCTTTCAAACATGTTGTTGAGCCTCTCTAGTATATTTTTTTATTTCTTTTATTTTGCTTTTCATGCCAGAATTTCTGTTGTTCCTTTTAAAATTTATAATTTCTCCTTTTGTTCATGCATTGTCTTCCAGATTTCCTTTAGTTCCATGTCCGTGTTTTCCTTTAGTCCATTGAAGTTATTTAGGAGAGTTGATTTAACTTCTTTAATTAGTTGTTTCAATGTCTGGGCTTCCTTTGCTGTTTTACTTTGTGCATATGAGTGGTCCATCTCTTCCTGTTTCTTTGAATGCCTTATGATCTTTTGTTGAAGCCTGGACATTTAAATATTTTGATGTGCTAACTCTGGGAGTCAGATCCTCCTTCTTCCCCAGGGTTTTAGTGTAGACCGGCTCTGTGTTGAGGCTCTTCTTTCGTGTTTAGCCCAGTTTATATTGAACATATATATTATTTTAGGATGAACAGTTCTCAGGTCATTCTGAACATGTGTTTTGCTTTTGGCATGCATGGTAGTTTCAAGAATTCCCTGGTATGTGTTTCTGTTTCTTCTCCAAAAAAAGAGAAGTTTTTTCTTTCCAAGTTTTCCTCCTAGAATGCTAGGCTGTGCTTTTTTGTCTCAGTCACGGTCTTTCATCCCAGGCAGCTATGGTCAGCTCATCTCTGCTCCACCATCCACTCCACCTTTCTGCACCAGTCCTCCACCCTGGGTAAATTTGAGATGAGGTGACCCAAATACACATCTTTAGTCAGTCTTCCAAGGAGTGGGTTGAGGCTTATGTACAAAGACATCCAGTTTGCTAATGTAGGTAAACTACTAATCAGACACTAGGAACCTGCATGTGAATGCAGATGGGCTGCCAAACCACCAAGCCACCAAGAGTTGTACAAACTGCTGCACTGAGCCAATGGAGAGAAAGGGCCAGATATGTAAATGTGTTCCTGCAGCTTCTCTAGTATTTTTAGGATTTATTTTCCCTGATTTAGCATTCACTGAGCTTTTGTATATCCTCGATTGTTTTCCAGAGTTCTGGGAAAGTTGATTCTGACAGGTTATGCCTGTTTTTCACTATTTTTCAGGAGATTGTTTGCCAAGGGCACCTTATGCTGACATCTTACTGATGTCCCCCTCTCCTTTGTTTTTTTTTTTAAACACTTTTTTTATTGTGAAAAATAACATATATATATAAAAGGCAGTAAATTTCCAAGTACATTTTAACAAGTAGTTATACAACAGATTTTAGAGTTTGTATGCATTACAGTTCCACAATTTTTAGTTTTTTCTTCTGGCTGCTCTAAGACACTGGAGACTAAAAGAAATATCAAAATACTGACTCAGCAATGATATCATTTGTTAAACCCGACCTTCTCTGTATAACTCCACCATCACCTTTGATCTTTCTCTCACTTCTCCTTCATTGTTGAAATAAATTTCTGCTGGCTATAGAATTCTAGGTTGAGAAGTCTGCTGTATTTCTTATCTTTGTTTTTCTATGTGTATTGTATCTATTTTTTCCCTGATTTTCTTCAAGATTTTCTTTTATTATCTTTAGTATATAGCTGTTTGAATGTCATGTGTTTAGGTATGTATTTTTTTGGTACGTACTCTGTTTGGGAATCCCTAAATTTCATGGATTTGTGATTTGATATGTATTTCATTATTTTTGGAAAATTCGTAGCCATTATCTCTTTAAATATTTCCTCTCTCTGACTCTCTGCTTTCATTTTTTAATTCCAATTTCACCTGTATTATATTGTTTGATATTGTCCCACAGCTCTTGGATGCTCTTTGCTGTTTTTTTTCTCCATTCAATTTATTCTCTTCCTGTTTCAATTTTGGTAACTTCCTTTAACTTACCTATAAATTTAGTAATTGTTTCTTCAGTTATGAGTCTAGTGATGAGCCCATCAAAGGCATTATTCATTTCTGTTACTGTATTTTTCTTATTTCTAGCATTACCATTTGACCCTTTCCTATAGTTTTCATTTCTCCACTGGAATTGGCCATCTGTTCATACATACTATCCACTTTTTCCACTAGAGCTTTTAATGTATTAATAATAGTTGTTTTAAATTACATGCTGAGTAGTTCCAACATCAATGCCATATCTGAGTCTGGTTCGTTTGATTATTTTGCCTCTTGATATCATATTGTTTTGTTTCCATGTTTCTTTGTGTGCCTTGTAATTTTTGGTTGAAAGATGTGTATCTCAGATATGACAGAGACAGAAATAAATGGTATTATGTTTGGAAATGAACACACTTCCTCTTCTTTTGCTAGACTTTTAGAGTGTGTTGGCATTTTGAGTAAATCTAATCAGTATTTGTGCCAAGTTTGGGTTTCATTGTTGTTATGGTTACCTTAGAAATTTGTTGGGAATTCCTGTTTAATTGAGGCATAATTTACAGTAAATTACATAATTAAATTCATACTTTTTAGTGTGCAGGTCCACGAGTTCCGTGACAAATGCACACAGTCATGTAACTACCACTACAGCCATTATACACATTATTATCCCTCAAATTTACTGGTGCCACTTTGTGGTCAGCCCTCCGTTCACCAAAGTCCTTGGCAACCAATGATCTGATTTCTGGCATATAAGTGGAATAATACAATATGTGGCCTTTCAATTCTGTCTTCTTTCACTTAGCATAATGCATTTGCTGTCTATCCATGTTGTTGCATGTTCAGCAGTCTATTTTTATTGAAAGAACAAATACATTTTGTTTATGCATTTACCACTAGAAGGAATTTTTGGTTGTTTCCATATTTTGGCAGGGTCAAACAGGCATTTTATTTAGGCTGTTTGCACCTAAATTTATATGTGAATTTGTTCTACTTTTTTCCTCTTACCACTTTAATACTAACTTTTTATCTTTATTATTTTCATTTTCTTTTATGTTCTACTTTTAAAGTTCTGCTGTAGTTTATTTCTAAAGGCTGTAAATGTGCTAAGATCTTTATAAAGAAAACAAGATGAAATGTTGTCATTTTAACACTTGCTTAGCCTTGGGTGTAAGAGAAGAGGGAGAGAGGAAGGTGGATATGCTGGCAGTTTTACCAATATAAAAATTCAGAACTGATACTCTGTTAAATCCTGTCTTCCCCGATACAACTCCTCCTCCTCCTTATCTTAAGGGATATTCAGGCTCTGCCCATTAACTTTTTTTTTCTTTTTTGTGAAAAATAACATATATACAAAAAAAAAAGCAATAAATTTCAAAGCACATTGCAACAATTAGTTGTAAAATAGATTTCAGAATTTGGTATGGGCTACAGTTCAACAATTTTCGGTTTTTACTTCTAGCTGCTCCAAGACACTGGAGGCTAAAAGAAATATCAATACAGTGATTCAGCAATCATACTCCTTTGTTAAACCCTACCTTCTCTGTATAACTCCACCATTACCTTTAATCTTTCTCCCACTCTTTAGTAGTATTTGGGCTATGGCTATTTCACTTTTTCATGTTGGAAGGAGCTATTGATGATATGGGATGGGGGATAGAACTAGTTGATGTTCTGGAGAGGCTGGACCCTCTGCATTTTAGAACTTATCTGGTTCGGGGACCCATCTGAAGGTTTTAGGTTTCTGGAAAGTTACTCTAGTGCATGGAACCTTTGTAGAATCTTATATAATGCCCTAGGTGTTCTTTAGGATTGATAGTAATGGTTTTGGTTGGGGTTTAGCAGGTTATGATAGGTAGCAATGTCTAACTAAAGCTTGCATAAGAGTGACCTCCAGAGTAGTCTCTTGACTCTTTTTGAATCCCCTTAGCCACTGATGTCTTATTTGTTACACTTCAAGGGCTTGGCTTATTGATTTGGTTGTCCCTAATATTTGACACAATATCAGGGGGTTCCCTGGTAAAGTTTTATAGTTCCCTAATTTTTCTTCCATCCCTCAAAGGACTTTGACAGTGCTTTCTGATTATCTTCTTGATATACTCTGGGATGTATCCTGTCATTTCATTAAGCTATATAGGATTAAAGGCCCTCATTCTTGTTCTGGGTTCCATATGTTTGGATTGTTTAAATGATCTCTCCAGACAGGTTAAGTTAGATTATGTGCTACAGAAAATTTAGGTTCTGGACAAAACAAACCTTTCTTCCTTTGGTCTCAAAGAGTAGATGAAGTTCTAAAATAGAGACAATGTCTTTCTTATCCTTGTATTCTGAATTTCCTTAATCCTGACCTGATTGGCTTTGTCTTATCCCTAAATACCAGGTTATAGATATATAAAACACTCTCTTAAAATCCAGAAATAACAGTTACCACCCTGGACTAAATGTTACAGCTAGAAAAGCTTGCAATCTAGACTCTGTTTTCCAATAAGTATTTTCTAAATGAGACTATACAATAATTGCTGTTTTGTTTCTGGCTTATTTTGCCTCACCAAATGTCCCACAGTTTCATTCACAATGTCGCATGCCTCACAACTTCATTTCTTCTTGTAGGAGCACAATATTCAATCGTTATGTATAAGCCATTGTTCACCAATCTACTTCTCAGTCTGTGTACCCTTCATAAAGGGTGTATCATGTATAATGTCCAAAGTCAACAGTCCATTAACATTCTCAATTTTAGATAATTTCATCATTCCCAAGATAACCAGTAAACACACCCTCACCAAATTGAAAATCCCAACCTCCCCCCTCTTGTCCCTCACCCCATTATTTATTTACCTCTGGTGTTGCTGTGGTACTGTTGATGTTTCCTATTAAACATAGCCCATAGCATGCAATAGTTTTCCCCCATACCCTGAATTTATACACTCTTTGTACAAGATCCATACCTTTGCAGTAGTTCATGCAAGAACTTATTTATATTTGTAGTGTTAATCAGACACGTGGGTCTGTACAACCCCTTTCAATCATGTTCACCTTCAATATGGTCATAATACTTATACAAGTGCCCCCTGTAAAGTGAATTCATAGCTTATCTCTATTTTGGTAATTATCACACTAACTTTTTTAGAAGTAAAAGTTTTAAAGATTTTCAATTTTTGTCTTCTTCTTTTGGCCTAAATTTTAATGATTACTTTTCTTGCCTATCTCTTCTATTAGACTGAGTTTCTTGAGGCTAGTGCCAAGTCTAAAACATCCATGGTGCTTAATGAATGCGAATTCTGTTACAGTTAATATCACTTGGCAATAATAATTCTATTATAGACCCCAGATCACAGAGGCTTCTGTTTTCTGAGCAAGAAGTTTCACAAAATACTTTTACTAACTTTTCTTTCAGCCTTTGAATCTCCTGAGTGAAGAATCGTGAGTCAGTTCTGTATATAAATTAGAGATTGGAGATGATTTATATAAAGACTCATAAAATATGCCTTGGTCCTTTCTCCTTTTATCTCTCTCCTTATAATTCTGGCTTTTTATAACTCATTTGGAGATTCATTTTAAGGTCTGCCTGCCCCAGACACCCATATGATTTATGGCTGTACTTTCTCGCCCACCCTTGGTAGAGCATTAAAAAACCACCGAAGGTCACATCTCCAGTGTACTCCTGTATTAAAGAGAAGGATATATTAAGCAAGGCAAGGCAACGACCGGAGGCAGTTTCTAGGAATGGCTTTCCTGAGTAAACACATCTAGCATACAGATTACAGTGAGTTTGAAATCAAAGGCATTTTCCTGTTTCAAAAGGCTCACTGATTTGTCTTTCAATGGAAACCTGAAGAGTTCAGTGATAGTGTTTGGAGCTGCCTGTTTAAGAGTCTACCAAATTTGACCTTAAGAAAAATTACTCAAAATAATCTGTTTTTCCGGACAAGGGATTTTCAAATATTCGTCAGTATAATCCCCTGGGACATTTGATAAAGGTACAGAATCTGGTCCCTGGCTCTGGTGGTTTACGAGGTCTAAGTTGGAGCCTAGGTCACTGTGTCTTTTTAACAAACCTTCCCATTTTATTCTGAGGCTGGTAGTCTGGTGGCCTCTTTGTGAGAAACACTTGCCCCAGCTTTCTTATGGCAGGGGGTGGGTGAGAGTTCTTTATGCAAAAGCTAGTGATACCAAACTCTGAAATCTGTTCTACAACTCATTGTTGTGACGTGCTTTGAAATATATTACTTTTTTGTATATATGTTATTTTTCACAAAAAAGAAAAAAGAGGAGGTGGAGTATAACAGAGGATTTAACAAATGAGTATGATTGCTGAATCATTATATTGATATTGCTTTTGGTCTCCAGTGTCTTGGAACAGCTAGGAGAAAAAAACAAAAAATTGTGGCACTGTAACCCATACCAAACTGTAAAATCTGTTGTATGACTACTTGTTAAAATATACTTGGAAATTTACTGCTTTTTTGTATATATATTATGTTTCACAATTTAAAAAATCGTCAAAAGTAAAAGCTAATGATAGATGTCTTGGTTAGGGCGCTGAGCAGACCTCCATATGGCATGAGAGGTGAGGGGCACACGTGGTCATGGACAGGATTCTTTGGTGGCCCTGAAGAGGGACAGAGCCCCTCCATACCCGATGCTGCCTCTACTGCCGTGATTCCCACTAAATTGTAATTGTTTATTGGCTTGTCAGTATTTCCTATTGAATGCTAGGGCAGGGACTATGTCTTTCCCCTCTGTACACATTGCACTAGAACAATGCTCTGTAAGTGTTGACTGAAGACTGCGTATGCGAATGAATGAATAGATGAATGAACAAAAATTTCTAGAATTTTTGACAAATGGAGACTTACTCAAAAGCTTCTAACCTAAATGTTTGACCAAGCTTGGTAAACTTGGTGTATCCAAGAGCGTTGTTAATGTATGCTAGTATATGTTTTTAAAGGTAATGTGCGTCCTCATTAGTTTATGTAGGATTTGGAGCCATAGGGTGGCTCCTAAATGTTATAGCAGCCCCATTAACTAGTTTATTTGCTTTTTTCTAAATGAAAAAGTAATATGTACACTTGGTATAAAGTGAAAGTTACCTCATTTGTAACACCCATTGCCCCTCTCCAGGGCCAAACACTTCTATCAGTTTCTTGTGTAACTTTCCAGATAATATCCTGTGCGTTTGGAAGCCTGTGCACCATATCCTTGTCACATGAATGGCTACCTGCTTTAAACACTATTCTACATCTTGATGTTTTCAGTTAATGGCGTAGTTTGGAGATTATCTGGTTTAGCACACTGAGAGCTTCCTCATTTGAAGAAATGACTACATAGTATTATATTGTATGGAATCTATCAATCTTATCTACCTGTCTAGGTAGTATTCCATTGCTGTTATAAGTAATGAATATGAATGATTGTTTTTCCCTGCATATGAATAAGTATATGTGTAGGATACATTCCTAGAGATGGTCCACAGGAATGTGCACTAGAAGTTTTGCAAAATTACCCTCTAAAGAAGCTGTACCAATTATAGTCTACATATAGTGGATATAAAAATATCTATTTCCCCACATCTTTGTTGGGGAGACTTTTAAAAATGAAGATTCTCAGGCCCTCTTCAAATCTGTTGCTTCCAGACCTCCCAGGAGCAGTCCAAGAATGTGCATGTTTTTAAAGCACGCCATAAAGTGAGATGTTTAATGTTTTTATACCACATAATTTCACCTTCTATCATCCTGATGCAGAAGGTCAGTGGACCTGCATTGAGAACCACAAGGCTGATGCATAGTACCTTGTGTATGCTTAGACTAAACCCTGGCTTCCTCAGTCCTGAAGCTCTTCCCCAGAAGTAAACAGTTAGGAAATGGGGAAAGGTTGGGTTGAAAGTCATGTCCCAGCACCTTTGGCTTATAGTTCTCTTCTCTCTGTCTTTCTTCATTTTCCATTTTGGTCTCAAGTCTCCTTTTTCTATGAATGAATCACTCAGGGGCTCATGTGTGTTCCACAGGTTCACAAAGATGTACTTTAAACACGTACTCTTTGAGGACACGTTGTTTGATGAGTGCTATTTTGAAGATGTTTCATCTACTGATACCTATTTCAAAAATTGCACAATTGAATCAACCATCTTTTATAACACAGGTAAGAACGTGGGCAGACAAGAGCTGGGTCACCTTGTAACAAGGACTTATTAGTCTTGAATAAGAACTGAAATGCTGAGTCATGAGCTGCTGGGCCAGGTATGTGTTCACAGATACTACTGGCAAGCTCTAGGAGGGACAATATGTTCTAGCTCCAGGTGTGACACAAATTAGTTACACAGCTTTTACCAAGACATTTAGTTTATCTCTGTCTCAGTTTTATCACATGTAAAAAGGAAAACAAAAATCTGAGCAAATTTCCTGACCTGAATGAGTCATACTATACTCTATGAGTCTTTGGTGGAAACAAAAAGGATGGTGCAGATAAAAAAAACCCCAGTATTCCAAGAGGGTTGGATTTTATGCATGGAGTGCAGTCTTAAAGACCTTGAATAACTTGAAACTTACACATTTTAAGCCTTGGGTACCCCTAGTAACAAATGAAAAGGGAAAATCACACCGTTTCAAATTTCCATAATTCAGAAATCACACAACTCCACCACGCCTTGTTACTGTTACTATTTTTATCATAAATTAATAACAAAATAAGTGGAGTTGGTACATAAGGGTTGTTTCAAGGAAAGAATGTGCTGTTCTTATCCACATCTTATAGAGAAGGAATCCAAGCCTTAAGCAATTTAACCCAGACTGCAGCTGGCAAGTGGGGAGGCTTGGATTAATTCCTCAAGTGTTTGGCTCTAAAAACTGTGACATTTCCACCAAAATGCTTGCATTATGTCCAGATCTGTGCTTGTTCCCTGGCACTGGCACTGAGGGGAACTTTATGCAAGAGCATCTTTTCCCCTGATGATGTCATTCCCTTTTCAAATAGCCCTCAGTCTCTTAATAATCCATTACGGGATACATCTTCCTGAATTTTTTTTTAGCCTGGACTTAAAATATTAATAATGAGTTCCATAAATTTACTATTTGTCATTAAAAACTGGTATTGCACTTCATTTTCTTCTCCCAAGTTTTAATGATGCCTTTTCATTGGCATCCTCTTTGCATGGGGAGTTTTGCAAAACATTTGTCATCATGATATGTCAGAGGTGTGGGAAGCAATAGAGAAATAGAGATAATCAGATCCAATCTTTTTAACAGATGGAAGCTCAGGAAGGTCATGGAGGGTCAGTGGCAGAGCCAGTTCTCTAAACCTGGGTTTCCTGAGAGCGTACTTAGTGCTTTTTCTATTAGAACAACTAGCCTTAGAAGTTATCTGAAGATATGGAATCCAGATCCAAAGCAAATGGTTTTTATTTTAAGAATGCCCGTTTCCTGTCCAGACTACAGCATGGGCTCTGGAGTGGCCAGCTAAGTCCTGGACCCAACTCTTGCCTTTAGCTATGTGTGAGCAGGTGTTTTGGAAGAGTAGCCCAGCCTCTGTTGCCCTCGAGGTCAGCATTATTGGTGCCAACAGGGCTGCTATCCAAGTTGAGAGATGATACGATTGCAAGTAATGTTAGTTCTATTTTCCTTTACTTACAGGGGAAAGTTCTGCATGTTTCTCTATTCATTCATAGCTGGCCACGAGTCACCTTGATTTTGACTGCCAAGGCTGGCATGGCCTTCCCATGGACGGGAGCCTGATTTCATCCCTGCCTTTGTTCCTTCTCTCCCAAGTCACCCTCCACTTCACATGAACCAAAATTCCTTTTCTCCTCAGACCTCTACGAGCATAAGTTCATCAATTGCCGGTTTATCAACTCCACCTTTCTGGAGCAGAAGGAGGGCTGCCACATGGACTTCGAACAAGATAATGACTTCCTGATTTACCTCGTCAGCTTCCTGGGCAGCCTGTCTGTCTTGCCTGGAAATATCATTTCTGCCCTGCTCATGGATAGAATTGGAAGGCTCAGGATGATCGGTGAGCTGTTAGGAACTGCCATAGCTGCCCTCCAGTGGCACAGGGAAGTGGCTTTCAAATGTATTGCAGCAGTGGGATTTTTTATTTTTATTATTATTATCTTAATTAGAGAAGTTGTAGTTTACAGAAAAATCATGTGAAAACTACAGGGTTCTCATATACCCCCTCCCCATTATTAGCACTTCGCCTTAGTGTGGTGCCATTGTTACAACTGATGATAGAATATTGTAATTGTGCTATTAACTCTAGTCCATAGTTTACATTAAGGTGTATTTTTCCCCATATACCACCCTATTAGTAACACTCTGTCTTAGTGTAGCATGTTTGTTATAATTCATGAAATGTTTTTTAATAATTACACTGTGAACTATAATTCACCTTTTATAATAGGGTTCACTGTGTTGTACAGTCCTATGTTTTATCTTTTATATTTTTTATTCTAGTAACATCCATGACCTAAAAATTCCCCTTCTAGCCACATTCACATATATAATTCAGTGCTGTTATTACACTCACAATGTTGTGCTTCCATCACCACCACCCATTTCCAAATCTTTACAATCAACCTAATAGAAATTCTATACAAATTAAGCATTAACTTCCCATTCCTTACCCCCAGTGTAATGCCTGGTAACCTGTATTCTAGATCTAACTCTGTGAGTGTGCATATTCTCATTATTTCATTATCGGTGAGAACATGCAATATTTGTTGTTTTGTGTCTGTCTTATTTCACTCAACATGATGTCTTCAGGGTCCATCCATGATGTTGCAAGTATCAGAACATCATTCCTTTTTAGTGCTGAATAATATTCCATTATATGTATATGCCACATTTTGTTTATCCATTCATCGATTGGTGGACACCTGGGCTGCTTATAGAATTTTTTTTCCTAAAATAAATTCTGCATCAAAAACCAAGATTGGGTTTGTTCCTGAGCATGGGGTCGTGGATCCTGTGACCTTGGATCCCAGACTTAGAGCCAAGGGCTCCATGGAGATGGTCTGTAGCCTCTGGTCCAGGAAGGGACTCTTTCATTTGTGACTACGCAACTCTGTGACAGTCATGTATTCTATTAAAAACCTGAGTCTCTCATCTGGAAAATAAGGATATTAAAAATACCTACCCTACCTGCTTCAAACGACTGTCAGAAAAACACGTAAAATAATCTTAAATGATGGTTTGAAGGGTTTGAAGGACTCTTATTACTTATTTTATAGCAGAAACACAAAGAGTAATAATGCAAAACTAATAACAGTAATAGTAATAACACGCTGACATGAGAGTGATGACACAATAATACGATTTTCACAATTGCAGTGAGAAGAGCTTGGGCTTGGGAGTTGGACAGATTTGTGTTGGAACAGCCAACAGAACAGTTGGCTGTTTGGCTTTGAACATGTCACTTTACTTCTCTGGGCCTCAGTTTTCTTATCTATAAGATGAAGATACCCATCACAAACTGGTAGGGTTCGTGAGGGTTGAAATAATGTACACAAAATGCCTTGTAGTGCTTGGCCCATTGTGGGTTCTCCAAAATGGCAGCTGTGGTCATGTATTTTGTACCTCATCCCATTGATTTGCAGCAGCTTATAAAAGAAATATATGCCATGCATGGTAAGCAAGAAGGAAAATGCATACCTTGAGGACCAGGGAAAAATGTGTGTTACGATGTGAGTCAAGGCCAGGGCTGAGGGCAAACAACACATTAATAACTATCCCATTGAGCATTTTCCCTAGGGATGTGGTTGATCAGTAAAATTAGTACCAAGCTTCCTAATAAAAAAGGTTAAAGGGAAACAAAATAAATTACCTAGTCATTTTGTCAGAGAAAATTGAGCAGGTCTTCACGGGAAGGAAATCTTTTCCTGGGGTTTGGCTCGTATTGAGTATTATTATAACACATAGTAGCATTAACATTCAGAATTGGCAAGCACAGGAAATGTTTGTGATTTTGTGATTTTGTCTTTTTAACCTTATGGTGAGGATGTAGTCGTTCTCTGTTAGAGGCAGAAATGCCTAAGGGAAGAGATGGAGCCTTCCTAATGTCTGCATCCCCAGGCCTTGCACACTGCCTGCCACACAGTTGACACTCAGGAATGCTGCTGAACTGACCTGACCATTTCAGATGGACACTTTACTAGCTTAGCTGGATACTCCAGGCTCCTCAGCAGAAGGCACTATAGGACGGCATCACGGAACACAGCTGCAGCTGGGAGCTTTTGTAGTCACAAAAGCTAATCTCTGCCAGATGAGCTTTATGAGTTGATGCAACTACATTTACGTCTGTGAGCTTCTGCTTCATGGCTGTAAAAGTAATAACTCCATGTGCTCAAATGAGATGAGGGGTGTCAGCGTAAACAAGGGACACCTCTGCCATTTTACTCACCAGCCCTTGAGGCCCAGAGTTTAACGGTGAATAATTTGACCAGATCCTGGGATTGCTGGGGATGTGCTTGGGAAGCAGGGTCTACGGGGAGCAGGGTGGGTACACATAGAAAGGAGAATGGCCCAGTGCCCCTGGCTGGCCCCCACACGGGGCCAGAAGTCGGGCGGGCACAGGTGGCACGCAGGGCGAGGACAGGGGGGATCCACCTTGTCTTTCCCATGAAACCCTTCTTGGCATCATGCAGGCATCCCAGATCAAAACTGATTTCTAAAACATTAAATAAAGAGATAATGCCCCAAATTAGAGCTCTAGAACTAATATTTAAAAACTCTTCGTATTCTATTATTTTTTTAATGTCTACATTTTATATTGACCTGATTGCAAGCTCCTTAAGAGCTCAGATGGTGTCTTCGTTGCTCTGTAGCCCCAGTCCTTAGTAAAAGGCCTGCAGGGGTCAGCTGTGCTACCCCCAGGGCACAGTCACTAATCGGCACCCACCCAGTCTCTATTCCAGGCCTGCCTTGAAATTGCCCCATGACCCAGACAAACCTACCTACAGAATCCGCTGGAGCTGTGCCTGTTTTTTGGGTAGAAGCGGTTTCTTGTTGATGTGGAGTAGACGTTTTCCTGATGAGGCCGTTACCCCTTCACTTACCCATTTAATGAACTTTTATTTACGCAGCACAGCTTCTCTCCAGGCTCTGCAGTGGGCTTTAGGAATATAGCAGCCGAGGCAGACAGTATCGCTGCACATAAGGAAAAAATGATCTGCTGGGGGAGACAGACAGAAAGTGGAAATTTCATTTAACAGACCTTGATGAACAGTTTATTATAGGGCAAGTCTTGTTCTAAGCACTTTATAAATATTAGCACGTATGACCCTCCCTACAGCCCTATGAAGTAGGTGCTGTTTTTACGTAAGCTACAAAAGAAGGGGAATGTTTGACGTGGTGTTGATGTATCTCAGGCCCCGAGAAGAGCACCTGGCACATAATCGATTCTCAGGACACCCCTCTGCCCCGTCCCCACACCTGGGCTGGGACAGCGTCACACCGTGGCTGACCCCTTCGCGGAGGCGGCCTGCCCCGTGCCGGGGGCTCTGGTCCCATGGCCTGGGCACTGCGTGGGGGTCAGGCTTGTCACCTCCTGTGAGGCCGGGAGATGCGGCAAGACCTGTGGGGGAGAGTCTCGTCCAGCCACCAGGCCCCAAGCTCCCCTTTGTCTCCTCCGCAGGCGGCTCCATGTTGATCTCAGCGGTCTGCTGCTTCTTCCTGTTTTTTGGCAACAGCGAGTCGGCGATGATAGGCTGGCAGTGCCTGTTCTGCGGGGCCAGCATCGCGGCCTGGAACGCGCTGGACGTGGTCACGGTGGAGCTGTACCCCACCAGCCAGAGGTCAGTCCCTCCCCACGCCTCTCCCCTGGTGCGCTGGGGCTGCTCCAGCCCGGAGAAGCTATGAGAGATGATAAAATCATTCCATAAGGTGGGCGGTGATGACACTAACTTCACAATGCGTGGTTCTTTGACTATATCAAGAAATGCTACCAATACAATTAAAATCCACTTAGTAGACAGCAAAAATCATAAAACACCTCGGCGTCAAGTGAATGAGAAAGGAGAAACACTTATGTGAGGAAAAGTATAAAGCTTTATGGAGAGATTAAAAAAAGGCTTAACTCCATGTCGAAAAAGAACTCATTCTTGGGTAAGAAGATTCAGCCTTACAAAAATGTCAAGTGTTCCTCAGTTTTTCTCTAACGTCAATAGAGCCTGTTTAAAATTCAATGGAATTCTTTTCTTTCTGGGAACTTGAAGCAATTATTCTAAGTTTATCTGGAAAAATACATATGTGAAAACATCCAGGAAAATTCTTAAAACATATACACGACTGGTATAGGGTCTAGTTACTATAAAGCTACGATGCGGAATAGTTATAGACAAAAATATAAAAGAATTGTAAGTAGAGAAATATACTCACATTCCTAATAAACCTGTGTATGAAAAAAGAAACATTTCACTTTGGCGGGGGAGAGTTAGTCTTGGGAATATTATCTCTGTATATGGATGGGTCAAGGAAGACGGATGGCTAATAGTTATCGTTGGGAAGTAGGATCAAGTTAGGATGAAGTTCTACCATGGGTGACAGAAACTCTGAATAACTGCTGCTTCTAAAAGGTATAGGTTGTATATTTTTTCCCCATAAAAATCTGCAGCAGGCAGCCTGGGAGCAAATGACCCATTTATGACACTTGTTACCACACGTTCTCTGGAGCTGCCACTTACATCCTGTTAGGCAGAACCTCATCATATGGCCCCTGCCCTGGGGCAAGGGGGTCTGGAAAATGTAGTCTTCCATTTGGAGAAATGCTATCTGAGGACAACTAGCAGTCGGTCTCTGCTACCAGAGGGTGAGGGTACTTATTGTTAAGGGCAAGCCACTTAAAAGTTGGGCTTTGCAAAATTCTTCATTCTCTCAGTATTTCACAATAGCATGGACTGTCTGCCCAATTTTTTTAAAAAAACATATGTTTTAAAGGGATTAAAAAAAAAAAAAACCTTGAGGGAAATATCCCCGAGTGTTAATAGGGGCTGTTGCCTCAGTGATGAAGTTCTTCCACCTGGTCTTTACCCTGAGTCTCTATGATGCCCTGTACTTCCACATTTGCCTAAAATGATCATGTGCTAATTCTACGGTTAGGAGAAAAATCTCTCCCTCACCCTTTGCAATACTGACCCAACCCTAAAGGACAAAGGGAGCCCGCCCCACCCATCGACTGCCACCCAGCTTGTGTCGTTCAGCATGACTTGCTTTCTGCTTCTTTCACAGGGCAACAGCCTTTGGCATCCTGAATGGATTATGCAAATTTGGGGCCATCCTGGGAAACACCATCTTTGCTTCTTTTGTGGGGATAACCAAAGTGGTCCCCATCCTTCTGGCCGCTGCCTCTCTGGTGGGAGGCGGCCTGATTGCGCTTCGACTGCCAGAGACTCGAGAGCAGGTCCTGATGTGAGCAACCCACGGGAAGGGAAGATCCCAGCACCTGGTCCAGGACACCTTAAATGCGCCTGCATTTCCCGTCTGCTGCTGTCCAGGGGACACGCTGGATGGCACAGAAGGAGAAGTTGGTTTTCTGACCCCTAGTTTAGGACACATTTCCCTGTCGGTGTGTTTGTGACTCAGATTTGGGGGTGCCTGAGCCACCCTTAGAATCAGGGAGCTGTGGGCTTGGCTTCAGGTCTCCAGAGTCTAAAGCGCTGGTAAGAAAGAAAACACCTTCCTGTAAGTGTACACACAAAAAAAGGTGCAAGCAAGGTGTGTGCGCTTCCCCAAGTGAGGTGCAAGGACTATGCATTCAAACGATTTTGACGGTGAGAAACACTCAAGCTCCTCCCAGAAACTCCTTGGAGCCCAGTGACCTGACAAACTGACTTGACAGGACGTTGGACTCAGCGTATGAATATTGTGGTTGAAGTACAGGATACATATATTTTTGCATTTATAAGTATTGTCTGTTGAAAATTGCCACATTAGCATTGAAGATACCCTGATACATAAAAACAAATATTTGCGCAATCTCCATAGAGACCAACTTTCTCTCCCAGGTGTCCGAAGCCTTCCGTGGTGATTATGTCGTAAATTTAAGAATAAGTATTCTCGTTTCACTCTATTCAAAGAAATTTAATGGGGTAGATATTCTGTGAACTAAGTTTGTGTACAACACTATTATGATTCTCATTTCCAGAAATGGTTTCTACAAATATTTGCCCGGGCACTAGCCATACTTTGGGAGGACTTGGTATTTGAGGTCTCAGGAAACTCAGTGTGAACTAAGGAAATGCAAGCACAACTCCTTACAGCCATTTAGTTTGCCATCGGGAGGAGGCACTTAGCAAGCTCACGATGTGACAGCTCATTTAATCCAGGCGCTTTTCTTCCTGTAGGTGGAGTAGTTACTTTTCTCTGCTACACAGATCACTTGTGAAACTCACGCTCACTGTCTTCAATGCTGGCATTTGACTTTTCTGCTCACCCAAAAACAGTACACGCAGTGTTCAGTGAGTGCTCTCTCTGCTGGTGAGAACAAAACACTGGACAACATGGGGGATGGAGGGTGGGGTGGGGAGGCAGTGTAAACTCCTCCCTTTTGTTTTAAAACATGACCCGCGTGCATTATAACTGGTCAGGTCTCATGGGAAAGCTATACTGTGTGTCCCAGGTTCAGGGCTTTGACAGCAGATGTCATCGGCATGGGAGGTGGGGAGTGAGTGCAGTAGGTGTCAAATGTTTTCCTTCAGTGCTCCAAGAGATCCCGCTGTCCTGAGAATCCAGCTTGGAACACGAATGGGGTGAAGGTGGGAAGAGGAATCAAGGACAAGCTGCCCTGGCAAGTGCCAGCAGTAGATTGAACTCTTGACTACACAGAACTGTCTAGCCATGGAAGGGCCAGCCAGGTAAGAGCTCCTGGTCTTGGAGGCGAACTTGCCGAGGCCAGGTGAACCCCATCTGCAATGACCCATCGTCTGAGATGCTTTGCAATGCTCGTAATGGCTGTAAAGAGCCATACCTTCACTACCAGAAACCTCCAAACATTTCAAATAGAATGATCATGGCTAGGTCGAGTGTTATTCTCTAGAGTAACAGGTAAGCAGGGGGAAGAGTAAATTTATGACACCTCTTCATTCTCAATAGGAGATCAGTTTTAATGGTTGAAATGTTAATTTTGCTCCCCTAGTCCCCTATCACATCATTCACCTTTTCTTTGTTTTGGGGTATTTTTTTGAAACGGAAGGAAAATACATTAACTCGATTTATTTGAAACTCCCATTCTCTCTGATTTCCTGTATATATAAATATGTTTATATATCCCCATGAAACATTGTGTAATGATATTTCTCCCAGTGTTTTATAGGTGTTACCTAACAAAAATGCAGTGTTGATAATAAGAGGCTTGACATAATATAATTGTAATATATTTGCCATATTCTTGTGATGGAAATGCATCGCCTACCTTAATAAAGGAGAACTATGTAAACCCAAACGGCTACATCCCTTAGAGCATTCTTCAGTGGGATAATACAAGTCAGTGAGCACCTGTGACTTAAGAAATTTATAAGGCAGTTAGAGTTTGCATTTTTAGTTTAATGGATCTTCTAAATCCAAAAATTGATGAAGTTTTGAGTGCTGGGAGTGGCTCCAATAATTTTGGGATTAACTCCATTGATTTCCAAGATGTCACTTCTATATTATCATTATGGCATCTTGAACCAACCAGCTAACCAACCAAAGGCAATTCCCGTCTCATCCATCATGAGGCCATTGGATCAAGGCTGCAGCCATTGTCTGCAGACTTTCACTGTGAAGGATGAACTGGCAATGATGCCTGGCCACTTCTTAAATGCTGTTGCTGCTGCTGAGGTAAATGGTTCTTTAAAACTAGTCTCTGTGGCAGGTCCTTGGGGGAATAAGGTACAGCATTCCTGGCCATTCGGTTCTTTTTCATTTAATGTTCCACCCTAAGAAACTCCTGATTGCATCCCTGGGGGGTTAAAGGGATCAAGTTCTACTTTGTTGAGCAAATCTGTTTGTGGTTCATGATGTATTTTGTGATGCCCAATTGGGGAATTGCCACTTTTAATAGTCTCAATTGTATTGTGTCACCTCGTGATGCTGATTTTTGATCTTCTGTTTTATTAAAAATGACTAGTGAAAGGAGGTACTTATGTATAATGTTTATAGCACATCAGCCTGAGATCATGTGAAAAATAATCCACTCCTGTGATTCCCTGGTACCTTGTGTTCACTCATTAAAAATAATAATAAACAGCTTTAAACAAACCTTTAAGACTTGGGACTAGAGATTATTTTCATACAGGAAGGACTCAACTGTCTTCCTACATGGATTGAATCAGCTGGGAGGAACTTCAGGAATCACTTTTTTCAACTTTTTTGTTTTGCAAATTGGGATTCTAGGAGGTTAATTGATGGGTCCAAGGCCACGTGTAGAGCTGGGAGTGACTTACGAGGCCAAGGATGGGGCTCTCTCTACAAGCCTGGACTAATTCCTCTGTCACTAAAACCCTAGTGCAGACTCTTCCATAGGGTCTTTGGGAAATGAGACGTGGTGAAAATACTTAACCGTCATATCTTGAAGCTGTGAATGGAAAATTCACTTTGCTATTTTACCCAGAGTGAGTGGAAGCATGAGTCTAAATATGAAAGAATTCATATGGATTCGTCCACTTAGCTATTCATTCATTGAACAAATCCTTCTTGAGCCCTGACTGTGTGCCAGTCTCTGCACTAAGCCCTGGGATACCCTGATAAGATGGTGGGTCCTAGCTCCTGCCTGCATGGAGCTTACAGCTGGTGGACAGGATGGGTATTAAATCGATAAGAAAAACAAAGTGCAATGCCCTTATAATTAGTGAAATACATATCTTGTTTGTAAGAGTATTTTTACATATTTACCAATCAGCAGTAGATTTCTGAATATGGTTGTCCTGTCTGGTTCAAATGAAAATCCTCTTCCTTAGAAGCTGCTGGGTTTCACTCAGGCCTTGTCCTAAGGGCCTGTGTGTGGTGGCAGGGGGCTCGTTATTTCCTACCTCGGTGGGGGCGGGGGGTGGGGTGAGGGTGGGTAGATGCTCTGTTACCCGGGAATTGGTGACCCCCATTCTGGCTATTCCTACATGGTGATGATTTGTGCAAATACAAATACGTTTGCCAGCACTTTGCGGCTCATTGGGCCTTATGACGGTACTCTGTGATCCTACATGCTTTCCACCTGCCTAGTGATTCACAGAGGGCCATAAAGTGTGGCTTGGTATGAACCTGATCTGCTGGCAGATAAGAGAAAGGCAGAGTGGGATAAATCCCTCCACACAGACCTCATTCAACGCGGGTTTACAGAGAGTTATCCATGTACCTAGAGCCTTGCTCGGCCGCTCCCTGTATGTGCTTGCCCTCCATCCAAAACCCTGTGCGGGTTGTGGATTGCAGTAAATCACATAGACAGAGCTTTTGAATTGGAGGCCTGCTTAAAGCACATTGTGTTTCATTTGCAGAGTCCTGGAGGGGGGACTTACAGGCATGGCTTTCACGGCAGCAGTGGGCTTTCCATAAAGATTCATGGTGAAAGGAAACAGAATAGAGCTACCCACCAAGGTTAAATGGAGAAATAAAAGTTGTCGCAGCCATTGCTAATTACAGAATGAACTGGGCATTTGTTTGGCAGGACCTTAATACACCCTCTGGAATGTTCCAACTGTGAGCTGGGGAGCAAGGGGCCATTGTCGTTGCATCTTAAAACACACATTTAGCTCTCCATTCACTTTTGGCCCTGTTGTTTTAAAATGTTTAAAAATTTCCAGGACCATAAATATATATTCCTTTAGAAAGCAAAGCTCTTTTGGGAGCTGTTCTCAACAAACGTTAATGCGGTTACCACATTTGATCATTTATTTCGCCAGGTAAGGAGTTTTATTTCATCACAGCTTAGGAGAGAGAACCATTCAAAAAAGACTTCCTTGCATCCACTTCTTACATACAATATAATCTCAGCAATTCAGATTTCTCTGAGTCAGAATTTGTGATCATTTCAATAGAATATGAACAAAAGACCTATAAAAGTGGCTTTCCAGGAAAATTAGACTTTGGACTATATCACAAAAGAACTGCTTGAAAATGCTTAAGAAAACAACTGATAAACAATCAATGAACAAATTACAAAGCACTCTTTAAAATATTTCTCCCCTAAGATTGCAAAGTAAACTCTGTCAGCCTCAAAAGTATTTTCATGTGATAAAACTAAACTTCTTTAAAATGTATAAGCTAATTACTGGTATTTGTACTAATAGTCTTAAGAAGGGCAATTTTTAGAAACCTACATTGTACCTATTTTACAGTGGAAATATTATTTTACTGGAAGTAAGTTGTAGATTTCCAATCAGAATATAGGCAGTATGCTGAGAGGTGTCTAATCTTAGGCATCTGACACGTCAGAGAGGGAAAGGTTATTAAACAGGTATCAATGCATGGTTGTGCATCTAGGAGGTTTGGTAGATGATTTGGAAAACTAGCTCAACTTTTAAAAATTGCATTTCAAGGCACATAGATGTCAAGGAAAATTTTGCACTGGACCATGTGAAGCCGGTAAGGATGACTTTATTCAACATTATAGACAATAGAGAAAAGAGAGAGAGCAGAAGGCTGCTGTGAAAGAGAGAGGGAGAGAGGCCAGAAGGCCAACACAATCAGGAGAGAGAGAGCCCAACTCTCCTGAAGTAGAGGGCAGCAGAGCTTTTTATGCTGGGAGGAGCTAATGGAGAGTTCTGGAGGGTGTGCCCATTAGGTGGTGCTGGCTCCTGAGTTGACTGCCCAGGCCAGGTAGAACAAGTTCTGTCTGGGTTCTTCAAGAGCCAGGGTGTGAGAAGTCAGGGGCCTAGAGTCAGGAAGAAGTCTGTCTGCAGTTTAGTCAAGCTAAGGAGAAGTTAAGTCCATCTTGTGCAGTAGCACAAAGCATGGGGATTTCTTAACCTGTGCTGTTTTCCAGGACCACAGAGTTCAGGTAAACTTCCACCTTTGTCAGAGAGACAAGACCTCTTACATATGTGTCAAATAAAAATAGAAAAAAACCAAAACAAAACCCTACAGTATATGGATGATAAAACGATTCTATTGTTTAATAAATATGCATGAATTAATTTTCATTCAGGCTATTTTCACAGAAGGGATACAATGTAAAACATACTTAGATATTAAAATTTAATATTATTTAAAATGTAAGAGTTTGAAATATATAGCAAGTAAATAAACACTGCCAATTTTTTAATATTTTAAGTAGACCAAACATTGCAATGCCTGATCCGTGTACTTTAGGTTTCAAGACTGGAGGGACTATTTTAGGTTATGTTTATGCATGTGACTTGATCCCAGGTGTTTTGGTTCATCTGAGCCCTAATAGACTAAACAAATGTCTGTGTCTTATGTTACTACTCTTCTGCGCTTGACGTGATGGTTAAGTAGATAAAGCAGATTGAGATGGCAGGAAGGACTCTTCCTAAAGCTTGATGGGCCATCTTCCCATAGTGATTCATGCTTGTGAATCTTTTCTTTTTTCTATCTTCTATTCTGAAGTAGGCATGTAAACTTGGAAAGTCCAGGCTAAACCTTTGGATTTCCATGAGCAATACCTGAAGATAAAGAGGGCTCATCCTTTCTGCTCAAGAAGCAGATGTAGAGAAATGCCATTCTTAGGGAGAGGTGAAAAGTATCCAGATGTAGGTGACTTTTCCTGGTCTTCTGCAAATATTTGGCCAATGGTTGGGGAACATTCTTACAGCAACTGCTGCAAAAGTGGCTGCCTTAGTTCTTTGACCACCTGGGTCCCCTCTTCTAGCTTTTCAAATGTGAGCTATTGAGGAGTTAAGTCTGCAAGGGCAATGTACTCCCGGAACAATGGTGCCTGTGGACAATGTTAGTATAGACAGTCTCCCCAGGTATCTGTCTGTGGGCCTGTGAAGTACTCTAAGATCTGTAAAGAATACTTTGTAGGTATAGAAGGCATTTGTAACAATGCTGTTGATGAAATGTGCTTGCACACAGCCTGGGGGCCCCTGCTTTGCCAAGCATGAAGGCTTTAGTTCCTGGTTGGTGGAGGCGTCTTGGGAGAGGGGCAGGCAGGGGGTCCTGGGCCCTGGCCTGGTTCTGAGGTGGTGGCATAGGTACTCAGGGGGCTTAGAGGAGTTGCCTCTTGTCAACTGGCCTGGAAGCATTACAATGTTTTAACATGCATGGAAATCCCAGTGTGAATTGGCTGAATATCAGCCTTGGGAGCAACAACTGGTCGACCCCAGTGCAGTATCCTCTCCTACCCACCAAGGCTGCTGAGGCATATCATTAATTGAAAAACTGAAATTGGATTTACATTCTCCCAGATGTATGTTTTACTTTATTCCTATAACAGCACTAGAGGGCAGTAGTTACTTGGAAGATGTAAAACAGTCTCAAACTTCACCATTGGTTAGCCCTCATTCCCAGTCTCCGTCAAGTGGAATGAGGCAGCTTTTGCCAAATGCTGAATATTTCCCCTCTATTCTTAAGGATACATCGAATATGGAGATGATTCTAGAAGATATATTCTTGAGGCGCCGGGGTGTTCTTCAACAGTTTGTAACATGCTCCGGTCCAAAGTAGGGGGAATTTCTTAATCTACTTTGGGGAAATGGTCCACATTCAAATTTATCAAATGCCTATGTGTAAAAAAACCTAGCACCATCCCAGCAGACAGTTGGCATTTAGGCTGTACTTACTGAACCAATGCTTCAAGATTTACTATTGCTGACTAATTTCATATAGGCAGAAAAACCTATGGGTGTGCCTGGGAATTTGTGAAGTTAGAGTGTTATAAATAAGAACTGAGTGGTGGTTGGTTTGTCTATTCATAATGTGTCTATTCAAAAATGGAACTATCCCACATATGAGAGGCAGTTTTTGACATTAACCATATTTAAAAATAGGTAGCCATTGCCCCAATTGAGCTAACAGGAGCAAATCTTCCCTGCAGAACTGCTCCAATATCAAAGCAGTCAACTAGGAGAAGCTCAGTTTGGGACCCCGGAGGTTCAGAGCTCTGCTCCTAGCTTGTTGTGTGGTCTAGGGAAAGGCTATGAGATCGTGGGCTGGTGGCTTGACCTCAATGTCCTCATCTTTAAAATGATTTTTTAGATGGTAGAAAAAATGGCTTCAAGCTCCCTCCAAGTTTTGACTTTCTATGGTAATAACGAACAACATCCATTGGGGAATGCAGACAAAGCAAAGCACAGAAATAGAATTTCCGGTGTTTGAGTCTTGGTAGGACACAAGAAAGAGAATGCATGCGATGTTAGTTATGTTTTGTTTTGAGACACTTGACAAACCCAATAAAAAGTGCCTACAGGATGTATTTTGCTTATTCCTACAGGATGTATTTTGCATATTTCTTATCACTGGCTTCTGCTGAGTGAGAAAGCAGCAGGTGATCTGTAAGTGTAATAGGGAAGGGAATTTGGGCTCAGGACTAACAAAGAAAAATGCATAATCTACAGAGAAAATGAAGTTTTGTTTTATACTCAGTTCTTAACTGAGGTACCAACAAAGCAGCATCAGGAAACATCATTTAGCCACGTCAGATGGAAATCAGAGGGACCAGGAAGCAGCCTGCTGTGGCAGAGAGAGAGAGTAGGTTTTACTTCAAAACCAGGTAAAAAGTCCCAGGTCCAAATCCTTACTCTATCATTTGTTTGATGTGTAGACTTGGGCGAGTGAGGAACCTCTCTGAGGTCCTCATCCGATGTCCATAAGTGTTAGTTACCTTCCCGTCTGCCTTTTCCTGAACCTGCAGTTCTAAAGAGAAAAGTGTTTCATGTTTCATCCATTCAGTACAAATAATTCTCCCTGAAGCCAAATGTATAGAAATCGTGCCAGCAAGCGTAGTGGAAGAATCAGGGTATACTAAGTTTGGTCTGAAGGAACCATGATATTTTCAGAATGTTCCACTGGTGAAGATGAGAATGCAGAGAAAGGAGCATGTACAAGACAGATGGCAGAGGGGGCAGTCAGAACTCTGAGCAGGAGTCCTGATGTGTTGATGATTGCATCGGTTTGTCTCACAGAATTCTTCGTGGCTGCAGAAGTACAGAAACCAGATGTGTGCCCAATGCCTGGGGGAAGGACGTTTAGGGAAGGTTATGTCATCTCAGAGACTAGTCACTGGCCAGCAACCTGGACTTGCATTGGTGCTCTGTGAAGAGGAGGCTGAAGGCAAGCTGATGAGTGGGGCCACCTCCATGAGGGGTCCTGAAAGGTAGCAGCTTCAGCAGTGATGACAGGCAGGAAAGTATCTCCTTCATGGGGCTTTGTGAGGATACCAAACATCAATGTGAAGAACAAAAGCAGGAAACATTATGTGCACATGTGTGATGCCCCTTGAGGCCTTCCCGAAATAACCAGTTGAAACTCTTGATGGGATTGGAAATCCTGTATTACAACCTAGAGAAAACCCTAGAAACATTGGTCTTTACTGTGAATTTGACCCAGCTTATAAGAAACTTAAAAACGTATAATAAAAGTCAAAATGTAGGCCATGTATTATACAAAGAATGATTGAAGGAACTTGGAATTCCTTATGTGGAAAGGAGATGTGGGAAGACTGGGTGAAGTTTTGCAAAAATGTTGTTTCCAAACATTATTTCCAGAATTCTGGTGTGAAGGTCTCCCCAAATCTGAATGTAATGCCTGTGACATGATGCTTTAGTGTCACATGTCTTTATGATTTGATCATTACATATTTGCTTTCTTCGTTTTGCCTCATATTAAAGATTATTGTTAAAGGAATTTCAGCAAAAAAAATAGACTATCCATAATTTAGAAAATCTTGCTTAAAAATCAATATTGTATTTGCATCAAGTTCTCAAGTCTAAATTACACTACATATAGGATTTTCCCCAAGGAAGCCTAGCTTAAAGGAATGAGGCTAAAGCAAAAGAGCTAGAATAAATCAGATGCTCAAGACAGAAAAGCACAGAAGGTGAGGGGGAGGCTAGGACCTGGAAGCAGGCCAGGTCAGAATGGTATAACAGGTGGTGCACAAAGAAGCAAGAAAGAGGCCATAATGATAAATTCTAGGAATACAGAAGGAGGGTGTGTGCAGAGATCCTCATTCCTCCAACAGGGAAACTGATATGGTGCCAAATCTTAGATCATGGACTTGGGTTAGCATTGTGTCATTCTAACAGGTTGCAGGGAGACTTGAAGAGACAGGCAGAGTTTCAGATGGATTTAAATCAACACGGTAAAAAATCTAGAGAAGATTCTAGAGAAGGAAATGGGAGATTGCATTCCTGGGTCAGAAATAGACAATTAGTTCTTTACTGTTACACCTCCCGAGGAACAACTGGGTTTTCCAGGACGGTCTGTACCCACCCTCTGCCCTAATTGTTAATTTCCCTTCTGATGGGGGTCTTGGAGACCTCCTATGTGCCACTTCTAATCCTCTTGGCCTCGCCTCTTACTTCAGTTGCTGCTGAGGCAATGAATCCACACAGGCTTTGACAATTTTCCTGAGGATGACCTGACAGCACCTTACTTCATGCCTGTGCTGTGTGCCTCTTGCTTCCAGCCCTGGGTCTTCTTTGACAGCACAGCATGGGATATCCACAGAGCTGCTCGGCACTCACAAATGTACAACCCCACGGTGGAAGAGAGTTAAAGCCCCACTGGGGGTAACTCAACCAGTAGGGAACAAGATCTGATGGGTAAATGCTTTCCCCTTTTGTTACTCTGGGGAGGTGACTAAAAGACACGTTTCATCACTTCTCACGTGATTCCATGTATATTGGTTTGTTAATGCTGCTGGAATGCAATATACCAGAAATGGGTTGACTTTTATAAAGAGAAATTTATTAAGTTGCAAGTTTACAGTTCTAAGACTGTAAAAATGTCCAAACTAGGGCATCCAGAGAAAGATACGTTGACTCAAGAAAGGGTGAAGGGTCCAGAACGACTGTGTCATCTGGGAACAACTTTGTGGCTGGCATCTGCTAGGGTCTTTGGCTTCTGGATTCAAACAGGGGCATTTATTTTCTGCATCTCCAAATGTCTGGGTCTCATGTTAGCTCTGTTAGCTCTGAAGCAACTATTCTCCAAGCTTCTGCATCTGAAGTTTCTCCAAAATCACTCCCCTTTTAAAGGATTCTAGTAAACTAATCAAGACCCACTTTAAATGGGTGGAGTCACATCTCCATCTGACCAAAAGTTCACACCCACAGTTGAGCAGGTCAGTCTCCATGGAAACAATCAAATCAAAGGTTTCCACTCTAAATAATAGGTTTGGCTCCACAAGATTGGATTAGGATTAAAACATAACTTTTCTGGGGTACATAATAGTTTCAAACTTGCATACCATGGGCTCAGGTAACCAGTCTCCTAGTGGGGATCAATTAGATGATATGTATGAGCCCTTGTGTTGGCCTTCCTTCCTTTACTTCCCTTCTGACTCCCCCTGTCCCTCACTCCTGCTCCTTGGAGTCACCCTCCCAATAAAGTACTCTCGTATAAGTCTTTATCTCAGGTTCTACTTTGGGATAAACTAATATAGGAAAATAAAAGACTAAAGAGTGAAAAGAGACAGGGAATCACACCTCTGGGGCTTCTTGAACATACTGTATCACTATAGGGAGAGGAGCAGGAAAGGCCTGAGAATGAATGGTGATGACACTAGCTCCCCCTTCCTTTGCTTGGAGGCCTGGCAAATGGCTGGGGCAGGTATCCCTTGGGTCGAAGATGGCCCTTATTTTTCAGGACAAATACCTGTGCTACTCAAAGATCATTTGACATAAAACACAGGCTTTGCAAGTGAAAAGCCCACCTGCTCCTCCAGACTAAGCAGTTCTAGAACCTTGAGGACTCAGTCTTTGCATATAGTTTACAGATCTGCTCATTGACTTGGTCTTCAGGCTCTGAATGCATATCTTTTTATCAATGTTCAGCTGAAACTATTTTCTTGTGAACTGAGCACCTCTCCCTGGGTGTGTCCTGATAACACAAATACAGAGGGAATGCTTGCCTCCTGCAGTTGAGATTCAATTCTTGGTCAAATAATTGGGACCTGGATTGTTGAATGCAGGTCTTCGCTTTCAGGAAATTCAATTACAGTGTTGGAAGCACTAATTACCTGACTTAAAAACCAACATTATTAGCTAAGAATAATTATTACCACAAGGAAAGTGAAAACAATCAGGAAGGAGCACTTATTTAAAGCCACCTTTAATTTCACCATTTCTCCTAGCAGAGAGGGTAATGCACAAATTCCCTGTTCTCCTCTCTATTAAAAAGGAAGTCCTCAACCGTAAGCAATGTGCCACTAAATCCCATTTATTTATTTATTTATTTTGCCTTTGGTATGAAGAGTAATTGGACATAGTAGTAGAAACGCAACATAAGGAGGCTCATACAACTTTGGGGTTTGTTATTTTAAGCTCATTTTCAAAATATAAATGAATTTTTTGCATTTGAATGGGCTTTGGTTGGTGGGTAAAGTTTGTGAGCTGTGTGTGTAGGCTGCATGGTAGTGCTTTGTGATTACTGTGATCATGCTACAAAAAAACTCCACTGGCACTTTGAACAGTATAAGGGCAAAAGGGGGCCTTGAAAAATCATTCAAATGAAATCAGGGGTGGGGGGAGGTTTACAAATTCCTAAATTGGAAAATTGTATTTCCCTAAATACCTCTGCCATCTGGCTGCATCCTCGTTTAAGATTCTGTACTCCGGATGCATTTTTGTCATACAAAGCAGAGTTATCTTTAGTAATATAACATTAAAGGAACAATGACTAAAGCCAATAATTCTAAGGAAACTTGGGAATTTGCTCTCCAGAGATGTTTGATTTCTCTGGCATTACTGGGGGTCTGTGCCACATAAATAAAATACCTCCTTAATGGGAACTATCTTACTGAACTTGGGTGGATGAACTAAGTAGCTGGAGATCCTCTTTCCTGAGCTCCTTTAACTTGTGTCTAAGATGGTACCTGCCATATCTTCTCTGAGCCTGCCTGGGCCTGAGAGTATGCAAAGCATTGGAGAGAGATAAAGAAAAAGGATGAAATGAAAGGTCACACTGACCGTTCTAATTTTCCTTTGTTCTATCTTATTTTTCTACTTATATGTTTTTTAACTTTCAATTAAAGTACAAAATGCATGCACAAAAGTACACAAATCATATGTATGCAACTCAGTGATTTTGCACAAGTGATCAAACCTGGCTACCGTGAGCCCAGATCAAGACGGAGTCCAGGTCAAGATCAAACCCAGCCCAGATCAAGATGGAGCTCCCCATATGGTTCCCCCCACTTTCAGTACCCTACTAAAGTAACCATTATGTTAATCAGGGATCAGTTCTAATGTTTTGAACTTTATATATACATGGAATCCTACCGTAATTGGCAGATTGAATTATGTACCCTGATTTAGACATGTTCTTAATTCTAATCCACAATCTTGTGGGTGTGAACCCATTGTAAATAGGATCTCTTGAAGATGTTATTGTTAGCTAAGTCCCAACTGAATGAAGCTGGGTCTTAATCAGAATTACTGGAGGCTTTATAAAGAGAAAGAAACTGGAAGCCAGAGATAGAGAAAGCCACATGGAGAAGTCAGAAGCTGGAAGTCAGCAGGAGCCAGAATGAGAAAGGTGAGGACATTATCATGCCAAGGAACCCCAAGGATTGCTGTCAGCCACAATACTACTGAAGCCAGGAGGAAGCAAGCCTTCTACACTCCAAACCCATGAGACAATAAATTCCCACGTTGAATCTGTCATGGTGTGGCATTTGTCGTGGCAACCTGATTAAACTAAGGTACCATATGTCCTCCTTTGTGTCTGGCTTCATGACCTCATCAGTATGTGAGCTTGTGATTTGCTCATTCTCATTCCTATATTGTATTCCCTTGGGTGAATTTGCCTCAATTTGTTTATTGGGTGACTATACTTCATTTTACCTTCTCTACTCTTGTGCACCACCCAAATCCCCTTTTCATGACTGAAGGAAAAATTCCCCTGCTGCCTTGGCCCAGGAGAGGTACCTTGCTCAAGTTCATGCTCCTTTCCTGAGGCAGCCTGCATCCCATGATTGTACTATACAGAAAAGCACTGTGCAGGGCAGGAAGGCCTGGCCCTCTTGCCCAAACTCAGGACACATTTTGAAGGGTTGTCCCCTCTCCTAGCTCGCTGTGGGGTTCGCCAAGGCCTTGTTGTGACTCCATTGCAGACCAACTTTTTCTCTGCCCAATCCTGCTTCCTTCTCCCCACTGCCCCTGACCCCAAGAATGGAAATTCCTAGAGCTACCTAATAAATTTCTTGGGCACCAGGACTGCTCCCTGGGGAACCTAATCTATGATAATGGTTTGGGGTCATTTTTAATTTTTGGCTTTTATGAATGGTGTTGCTATGAACATTCTTGTATAAGCCTTCTGGTGAACATGTGGATGCATTTCAGTGAGTCCTGTATCTCAGAGTGGAATCACTGACTTTTAGAGTTTCCATACGCTCAGCTTTAATAGATAATACTAAATGGTTTTCCAAAGGGGTTGTACCAAATTATATTCGCACTAGCTATTTTAGTTGTTCCACATATTCATCAAGACTTAGTATTGTCTCTCTTCTATATTTTAGCTATTATAATAGGGGTGTAGAGATACTATGTTTTGGTTTTAATTTGCATTTACATTTCAGCTTCTATACTTTTGAGGACATCTCTCCTGGACCATTGCGCAGATATTATTTATATGATCATATGTGACTTTATGCAGGGCAGCTACAAATTTTCTTGTGCACCCTCAGGATAGAAATTTATTAATTTTAATGTCTTTGAACCTATTGGGTACAGGCAAGATTGGTACCACTTTATGTGGATTGGTAATATTGCCCAGCTTTATTAAATTGCTGTAGCTCCCTAGGGTAAGATGTAGCAGAAGAGTTGTAGTTAGTACTGGAGAGGGGCATGAGGCAGGGAAGGGAATCAGGATACCAGAAGCTAGTGTTGGGCAGCAGATGGTCATGGCTGATGTACGGAAAAGAAGATGGGATTGAATATGAATAGATATGGGCTTAACCCCTGCTACTAAGTTGATTATATGACCTTGAACCTCTTATCTTGAATCTCAGTTTGTACATCTATAAATGAGCAGGATGGAGAAGTTTTGGCAATGGATGGTGGTGATGGTGGCACAATTTTGTCAATGTAATTAATAGTACTGAATTATATATTTGAATGTGGATAAAAGGGGAAATTTTAGGTGGTATATGTGCTGCTAGAATAAAAATTGTTAAAAAAAATCATAAATAACATAGGATGGCACAACACAAACAGCGAACCCTACTGTAAATGATAGACTATAGTTAATAGTACAATTACAGAAACATCTTTCATGAATTATAACAAAATGCATCATACTAATGCCAGATGTTAATAATAGCGTAGTACATGGGAACTCTGTATTTTATGTATGATTTTTCTGTAAACCTACCACTTGTCTAATAAAAATAAAATAAATTTTCTAGATCTTTAACTTTTCATTTTACATTTCCTTTAATTACAAAAGTTAAATAAGATCAATTGATAGGCGATCAACTTCTAGCATGATAAGACAAGGAATTCTGTTGACCCATTCTCCAGTGAACCTGCTGAAAATTATTTAAACAACAACTATTTAAATCCTCTGGAAATGGCCCAAAGGCAAACAGAATATGAAGAAATATTTATTCAAGAAAATCTAAAAAAAATAGGTAAGAAAGATGAGAATCCTTGATATTTGGACCAAGACTTCTCACTCCCTTACTTCTCCCAATTCAGGGAGGCAGAGACTCCTCTGAGAGTGCTGCAGCCAAGAACATAGGGCTCTCTCTGCTACCATCTTCCAGAGAGAGGCTTTTCTTCTTGAATGTTCTAGCTTGCTAACTGCCGGAATGCAACACACCAGAGACAGACTGACTTTTAATAAAAGGGGATTTATTTTGTTAGTTCTTCAGAGGAAAGGCAGCTAACTTTCCACTGAGGTGCTTTCTTATGTGGGAAGGCACAGGACGATCTCTGCTGGCCTTCTCTCCAGGCCTCTGGGTTCCAACAATGTTCCCCGGGGTGATTCCTTTCTGTATCTCCAAAGGCCTGGGCTAAACTGTGAGTGCTGAGATGAGGTATGCCAAGCTGCTTGGGCTGTGCTACGTTGAGCTCTCTCATTTAAGCACCAGCCAATTAACTCAAATGTCATTCATTGCAGCAGGCACGCCTCCTAGCCGACTGCAGATGTAATCAGCAACAGATGAGGTTCACGTACCATTGGCTCATGTCCACAGCAACAGAACTAGGTATGTTCACCTGGCCAAGTTGACAACTGAACCTAACTGCCACACCGGGACAGCAGGAATTCAGTGTTTTTCATTCTGTCCCCAGTTATCTGTTGCTGAGGCTAAGTCCCAGGTGAGTTTGGTCCCCTTCTTCTGGTGGCCCTCTTTTGGTGGGGTTCTCTTCTTCTGCCAA
>PVIY010005742.1:0-92228 GCA_004026745.1 Myrmecophaga tridactyla
AAATCTTATCTGGTTTCTCCAAGAGCTGATCATCTTGGCTGATGGTTATTGCTCCTTTTGATGAACCATCATTTCTTATTCATTTGTTTGTCTTATAATCTTTTCTTACCTTCTGAAGGCCCCGTTTTTGGGGACAAGATGCCTCTTCCTTGTAGCTTTCAGAATTCTCTCTTTATCTCTTGTATTTGACAGTTTGGTTTCTACCATCTCCAATATGCTTTTGAATTCGTCTAGAGATTTTTTAATTCTAAATTTTGTTGCAGTGTTCTCCAGCTTTGTTTAGTTCCTTTTCTAAATTTCCATTCTTCACTTGATATTCTGTTTGTATTTATCTCTCATTTTACTCATATCTTTTTGTTCTTTGTCCATGTTTCATTTAGCTCTCAGAGCGTGTTAACGACTAGTTTAACAGTCTTTGTCAGAAATGTCCCAAGTCTGATTCTTCTTATTTATGATATCTAAAGTTTTGATTTTCTCTATTTCCTGGACCATCATTTCCTGTTTCATTGTAATTTTATAAAATTTTGTTGAAACCTGGACATTTTGAGAGTTTAATGTGCTATCACTGGGATTAAAATTGAGGAATCTGTCCTTATGCTTGGATCCAGCTATTGTCATGACAGAGCTTTCCTTGAATGCCAGAACCTAACTAAAATGAAAGCAAGCAAGCAAGCAAACACCTCTACAAGTCTTTGAAGTTTAAGCTGTGCAAGGGCTTGCCAGAGCTTATCCATAAAATGACTTTTGAGAAGAATTTATGATCAAGGTGTAGAAGGGTTACCCTGATCATATTTGCACATGCATCTTATCTTGGACATGGGCTTGAGGCCCTAGAATTCCAACATTTATGAAGATATGAATTCCCATCTTTATAAGAGTTTTCTCATCATGGGTACTGTACTCTGTGTTCTATAGCCAGCAATCCTTTGTCCTATACAGCCATTTGATTTGTCTCCCACAGCTTTCTGTAAGAGTATCCTGTAAGTTGCCTTCCGCAAGCAGGACTACTTCTGTAATGGTTAGTCCCTCAGGCCAGACTGACAGGGTCAGACATGCATGCCTCCAAATATACACAAAGGTTACTCTGTTCCTTCTGGTATCAGAACCACATGCTGGTTCTGTGTCAAAATGGTGAGGGGTGGTATAAATGCCATCCAGTGCATCATGAGAGTCTATGGCCTTCAAAATTCCTTTATCTTGATTTAACAACCCTGCTATTGTTATAGACAACTTTAACTGTTGTCTGGAGGGTTTAGCAAGATTTTCTGCTAGTTCTTGGTAGTTGTTCAAAGCCTCTTTGGAGAAATCAAATTCTGAAGCATCTCACTCTAGTATCTTGACTGGGACAGGGCCTGGGCTGGAGTTCTCCCTATCCTTTCTTTTTAGTTGTGTTTTCCTAATTAAGCACTCACCCAGTCCTTGCAACCATTTACTTATTTTTCAGAGTTTTGAGGAAAATGGCTTTGTTAGTTTTTGCTAGTTCAAAAATTCTGCAAAGGAGCAAAATCCTGGATTATCTTATACTGCTATCTTGATTGATTGTGACCTTATATTGAGTTTTGATATCTATTATTGGAAATCTTTCCTAATTTTTCTATATTAATGCTTTTTTAAAATTTATTTATTAATTTAAAAAATAAGAAACAAAATAAAACATCTATAATCAGTAATTAATATTAATATTAATATTTAAAATATTAATGCTTTTTGCTATCCTTTGTTTTGATTGAGTTGAATTCTACTCTCTCTTTCCCTTAATATAGGCATTCTTAAATAAAGTCATACTTTCCTGTTTAATATTGTCCATGGAAGTTTTTCATTGACACCATGAACTATGAAAATATTACTAAATGGTTTTACTTTGAATCATTCTTTTTACATTATTAACTCTCACTGTTGGTACCAATTAGTCATTTCCTAGGGCTGCCATTAAAATGTACCACAAACTGGACATTTTACAACAATAGGAATATATTCTGCCACTGTTCTTGAGATTAGAATTCTGTAATCCATCTCCCTCACAAGCCTCAAATAAAAGGTCCTTCCTTGCCTCTTCCAGCGTCTGGTGGTTTTAGGTATCCTTTGCTTTTTGGCTGCCTAACTCCTATCTCTGTTATAATGTTGATTTTTCATGACCTCTGTCTGTATCACTCTGTCCATATTTACTTCCTCTTATAAGAATACCAGTCACATTTGATTTAGGGCCCATTCTAATAGAGTATGATTGCATCTTAACTACATTTGCGAAGAAATAAATTCATGTTTTGAGGTTCTGGTTGAACATAAATTTCAAAGGGTACACCATTCAACTCAGTACAAGACCTAATATCTAGTATAATTCACAGACATACTCCATTCATATAAACATGCATAGGAACTTACTATAATATATACTAAATGTAACCACAAAATAATGGAAAAATATATTGAGCAATCATTAGTATCAGACACTGTCTAATGGTTAAACTTGCATTATCTCATTTATTCCTTAAAAGGACAACATGAAAGTAGGTTATTAGGAAGAATAGTTTTTCTTTTCCATTTTATTGAGGAGTAAACTGAAAATCAAGGGGTTCACACATATTACCCAAGGCTATATAGTTTATAATAGTGGAGTCAGAATTGTATATTACACTTTATTGATTATAAATTCCTTACAAAATTTTATATTTATATTAATTATATCATATAATGAAATAATTTATAGTATATTAATAAGCATTATTATTTGTATATTAATTAATATTTATTGGCATTATATTTTGTTTGTATTTTGTTTGTATTACAAAATATTATATTAAAATTTACTTTTGAAGTCATTATTTCATGGCATTATTCTAATAGGTTCTGTTTTTTGCATAAGTAAGTATTTTATGTAATAGTATCTCATTGATTCCCCCAGAACTACCATTCCACAATATTCTTTAGAATAGATGGTCATCATATGATGTGGTTAATTCTGGAAGGCTAAATTTCATTCAGATATTCCCCACAATTTTGAGTCAAATAATTTATTCATATACTAAAAAGTCAGAGATTATTATCAATCATTTAATAAAACCCAGTTTTTTGCAGAGTATTTAAGCAGTGGAACTATACTTCAAACACAAGGTATTTGAACATCAGTGAGTAAAATTTGTGTTTCTCTAATTGAAATAGCACCATCAGCTTTGAGTTACCTCCCCAAGAGGAATACTTCCAGGGCCCTTGCTGTTATTCAGGGTTTTTTTAACACTCTGAGAAAATCACTATGCTAATGATACAATTCATTAGAAATTACTTTTAAACAAACATAAAGAATACATTTTCTGTCTCCAATTTAGTGTTTTCCCTTATAGCTTAGTTATTGAATAATACTGAAAACATACTCCAATAAATATTTTGTATTTTATGTATGATTTATTAACTACAATCAGGGTGCAGTTCAGTGGATAGAATGCCCACCTTTCGCACACACCCCCCCCAAAAAAAACTATAATCATAAAAATGTTTAAGAATAAATTATAGCATGCAATTGCCTGGTAATTTAGATTGTGAGATGTCAATTTTTAAAAGTATAAGTAAGTTTGCCTTCTGTTGCAATTTCATAGCTGAAATATCTATTTCTACCCCCCCCATTTCAACTAAGAGATATTTGAATAAAGCCCATATCTTAGGAAAGGCAATTTATATAAAACACAATTATAAAACTTAAGTGTTTATGGGAAAAGTAGAATTTACTTTATTTTGTAAGTTGAAAAAAAATCAAATTATCTTGAACTAAAAATCCATTTTGAAAGACTGCCATGGGCAAACATGAGAAAATACACTTTTGAAGATGTTTCACAGGAAACTAAGAAATAGAGGCAACCAAAATAAAGTTACATAGGTCTGTAAAAACCATTTATAAGATTAATTACTCATCTTCCAGAAACAAAGAAAGCTAGTGATTGCCTGGTACTCTTTAAATCCAAGACAGCATTTGATAATACAAATGACAACAAGGTGTCAAGTACTGAATGGATCTCTTGTCTTCTCCCCACCCACACCCCTGATGCTGAATCTCTTTCTCTATTCCCCTTCTTCCTTTCTCTAGTTACTTAGACACCTAAACCTCAGGTCATGTACAAGGTGGTTGGAAACATTGGAGACTAAATAATAATAATTTTAACAATGCAGACTCTTCTAGAAATGACTTACTACCAGATATAGAACTCACTGGAAACTGAAGTTATTTGGTTGGAAGTCTGTGGCAACTCAAGGAAGAAACTGAAGCCCATCTGGCCACTCTCTTGAACCAGTTATTTCAATCATTGTTTCCATAGTTCACCCATCCACAAGAGAGATTTAAAAGAGACTCTAAATAGTCAAAGCCATTTTCCTTACTTCTATATTAACCGAAGTTGTGAAATATATACCAGATGTCAGAAATAATAAATGTTCTACACACATGGTTACTTTAGAATAAGGTAATATTCTCAATAGGAAGACTGAAGTAATACTTTACTCACATCCTGTGGAGTTATGTTGTGCAGTAAATATGTGAATTAATAGGATAACCAATGAGTCTCAACTTTTTATTAAGAGCTATAACTATATGATTTAATATTTTAAAAAAATAGAAAAGAGAGATGGAGTTATTGTTATGAATTTTTTGGTTTTTATCACTTCATCATCTATGCATTAAGGGACCATGCCCATGAAAATAAAATTTAGTATTTCTTTTGAAGATTTTTTAAACAAAGAAAAAGGAAGGTGAATTTTATGCCTGTACCACAATTACAAAATACAAAGCAATTTATGTATTTTCATCATACTCTTAGATAAGGGACATATTGTCAACTGTTTCCTAATTATTTAAAGTGTATCACATTGGCCAAAAAAAAAAAAAATGAAAAAAACAATTCAGTCAACAAATCTGTTAACTACATGTGCCTTACAAAAAAAAAAAATATATATATATATAGTTTCTCCTTAAGATTCAGAGAATGTGGTCTTGTTTTGTGTAGTTAAAAATCAGTCTCTCAAAATTGTATGCACTATTTCAGCTTCTTTCAGGACTGGGATTTTTTTTTTCTTTATCAAAAGTAAATTCAGTCTTTTTCTATTAATTTGTTCCCTCCAACCTTGCACATCTTCTCATCTCTCCCATCATAATAGCCCCTATTTTTGATAACACCGATCTTCTAGTGCTATGCCATAACCCTGTCCTTGATTTGCTACAAGCTATTTAAAAAAGTGTGGTCCTCACATCCACATTAAATGTCCAATTGATTGGGTGGGCCACGATGGCTCAGCAGGCAAGAATGCTTGCCTGCCATGCCAGAGGACCCGGGTTCGATTCCCGGTGCCTGCCCATGTAAAAAAAAAAAAAAAATGTTCAATTGATTCACTCTTCTACCCAATCTTGCTTCTGACTACATTGAAAATATTTTTCCAAAATTTCCAGTAATTAATTTTGAAATGTAGTGGTCTCTTGGCACCTTTAATGTATTTGATACCTATGTGAGCTTTGATGCAGCTAAACACTCCTTCCTCCATGGAGATTTCTAATTAAGAAGCAGTAAAATACAGAGACTAGGAGAACAGGTCATGGCTTCATGAAATTAAGTTATTTAAAATGTTTGGATCTTAGTGTTCTTCTGTGTGAAAATATGATGAACAATTAATAAATGTTAAAAAAAATAGAAGGTTTTTTTACACTGGGAAATTTAATTCACTCTGTTACTGCTTTAACCATCATCGGCTAATTTCACCTCCATTTGTGTACCAAATAATCTTTTCAATTCCAGATGTATATAATCACCTCAAACTCAACATAGACAGCATTTTGTTTATGCAGCTACCTTTAAATTTAATTCTCGTGCTTTTTTTGCCCATCACCGTGAGTAAATCCACCATTGGCATGTTTACTCAAAAGCCAGAAGATCAAAACATATTCTTCATTTCCATTTTACTCACATAGATTTAGCAACACGTTCTATCAGCTTTAATTACTAAATATTCCTCATTTGTTCTATCTCTAACTTAACCTTATTCTACAAATTATCCCTTTTTAAAAAGAATTTATCCCCTTTATCTTCTATATGGTTATAATAGTTTCCACATATACACTCTTTTTTTAATTAAAAAAAAAGATCGTGTCACTGAAAATTCATTTTAAACTCTGGAGTGTTTGCATGGTGTATAAAATAAATAATTTATTTCCACCTACTGCCTCTGTCACAATAATTTCTCTCATTAACCTATTAACCTCTTTGCATCAAAGTCCTAGGCATAATAATTAACATGTAATAGACCTCAAAAATTGTCTTTTTTATTCCTCCATGCTTGTGCTTTCTCTAGCTGGAATGTCCTTGGCATTTAAAAATATATAGATATACAGATATTACAGACAAAAAATAACTAATACCATATAGATGAAAAATTGACTAGAGGAGTCCTGAGGCAGTGAGACCACTTCACTCAGAAATATTTGTGAGTATAAATGCGTGAAATATATTTGACTTGAGTTCTGAAACCTGAAGTGTGCATAGAAATTTCACAGGGGGATGGAAGGACTCTTACCTCCCAACTGGAAGGAGCAGATATGTAAAAGACATGGTAAATGCAAAAGCAACCTAACAAAAGAAAGGAAGAAGGAAACTCGATGTACAAGAAGTGGAGAGAATTTATGGAAGATTAAAAGTGAATTTACAGTTAGAAATATTGGTTGTGGATAACAGAGGGTTATTGAAATGCACAATAAGAAATGGTAAATATTGTTGGCAAATATAAAAGCCTATATATGTAGTATTTTCTACTTTCTCACACAGCATAAGACATCTTAAAGCAATCATAAAAGCATAGACAGTTGGTGTGATAGATTGAACTGCGTACCCCAGCTAAGGCATGATCTCGGGCTTGGACTGCATTCTCTGGGTGCGGAAGCATTTTGAGTAAAATCTCTTCAAGATGTTACTTCAGTTAAAGTATGGCCCAACTGAATCAGAATGGGCTTTATTCTAGATTACTGGAGTCCTTTCTAAATTTTTTAAGTTTTTATCGATATATATTATACAGTCACACACCACATAATCATCAAAAGCATATAATCAATGGTTCAAAATATCATTATATAGCTGTGCATTTATTATCACAAACATGTTATTTGTGAAAATTGACACATGCAAAAAAGCAATACATTTCAGAGCACATCAGAGCAATTAGTTGTAGGGCAGATTTCAGAGTTTTGCATTGGCTTCAATTCCACAGTTGTAGATTTTTACTTCTAGCTTGCTCTAAGATACTAGAGACTAAAATAAATATCAATATAATGATGCAGCAATCATACTCATGTGCTAAATGCTACTTTTCTCTGTAACTCCACCATCGTCTTTGATCTTTTTCCCATTCTTTAGGGTTAGTTGGGTTACGTCAATTCAAGTTTTTTAAGTGTTGGACAGGGCTATCGATAATATGGAATATGGGGATGGAACCAGTTGATCTTCTGGAAAGGCTGAACCTTCTGCATTTCAGGACTTATGTGAACCCAGAAAATAAAGGAGCAGATGCCACTGTGTGCATTGCCATGTGATTGAAAAGCCAAGAAATCCCAAACATCATTGGCCAACCAGAAAATACTACCCAAACCCTAGATAATCAGTAATGGAATTTGTTTGTCAACAGATTTTCCTATTATAGACATAATGGTATCTTTCCCATTATTTCTGGCTTCTTTCACTTAGCATAATGTTTTCAAGTTCTTCCATATTGTGACATGTTTCAATTTATGATTCTTTTTATTAATAAATAATATTTCATTGCACAAATATGCAAAATTGTATTTGTCCATTCAACACTTGATGAGCCTTTGGGTGTTTCCTCTTTTTGGCTATTATAGACAATACTGATTTGAACATTTGCATATCAGTTTTATGTGGAAACAAGTTTTCATATCCCTCATTAATGGGATTCCTGGAGCATAGAAAATATTTTTAACCTATTGATAAACTGCTCAACTGCTTTCCAAAGTGGCTACACCTTTCTATATTCCACCAGTCACTTATGATTGCTCTAATTTGTCCTCTTTGCCAACATTGGGTATTCTTTGTATTTTATTTCTAACCATCCTGAGAAATATGAAGCCGTATTACATTGCAGTTGTGAGTTGCATTTCCCTAATGACTAATGATGTTGATCATCTTTTCATGTGCCTACTGGCCGTGCATATTTCTTCTTTGAATAAATGTCCAGGTAAATCATTTGCCCATTTTTAAATGGTTTATTTGCATCTTTACTATTGTGTTGTAAATGTTCTCTATGTATTCTAGATACAAGATTCTTATAAACTATACGACTTGAAAATATTTTCCTCCATTTAATTATCTTTCACTTTTTTGATCATATCATTTGCAGCACAAATGATCTTAATTTTGATGAATCTGGTTCATTTATTTATGTATTTATTTATTTATGGGTTTATTTATTGCTACTTGTACTTTTAATGTCATATCTATTCTTTATAGCATCAAGCTTTTGTAGTGCATATTATGCAGTAGCAGTGGGGCTTAAGAAACTTGAGTATAATCTACAATGCACAGTGTTCTTCAGTAGTGGTTATTGTTTCCTTACCAGACTAATTCCTTGGTGATATTTTGTCTGGGATTCTAATTAGTATCTGAGTTTTAAGTTGTTTTTTTCTCTAGCTCTACTGGCATTCTTGTTGACTTATTGATAACGCAGAAATTTATTTTCTAATGAATTTCATTTGAGCCTATTTCTTTTGCCCACACAATAAAAACTGCCTGTTGTAACCACCAAGTAAATAAATTGTTGGGCCACTCATAAGTTGTGTGAGGATTAATAGTGTAAAAGAATTTTGAGGAGAAAAATTCAAAAAACAATTTTGAGGCTTATGGTGTTGACTTAGTTTTACTAGCCCCACATCATCTTTCTACTAGTAATACACAAATTTCCTTTAGGGCTTAGTTCTCACTCCTTGGTGTATAAGCTGGAAGAAGTTACTCAAGCGACTTTTCTTTACCTAAATAGAAGAGAGAGAAAGAACTACTTTAAAAATATTCCAATTATAAGGTATTCGCTGGAAAGAAAACTTTGAAAGCAGTTTGTGTTTTTTTTCCATTATAATAAGTTTTCCCCAGAAGCTCTGATATTTAGGTTCTGACAATATTTCAGTTTTAGTATAGATTCAGTGAGTTGTCCGGTATTTTTCATGAATACTTCTTCTTTTAAATTGAAAACATATTTTAAAATTTTAATATAAACTGGAGTATAAATTAAAATATTTCTATAAATTTAAAAGGGGAAAATAGTTTTATTCTAAACTATATGGTTAAGCCAGTATGAGAATAACAAATTAAGATTTTCAATATTTTTTTCAGTTCCATAAATGCTTATATTATAAGCAAGTAAGCTGTAGGTTGACTTACTCTGGTTTCCTAGAAGGCATGCTTTACTTGAAACTATCTATTTTATTAACATAATTAAGTCTGATAGAGACCTGCAGGAAGATACAAAAATAAAGAGTTTGCAATAAATTTGTTTCTCTTTTTTTTCTTTTCCTCTTTTATTTTTTTAACAATGCGTAGCCTCTAAAAAGTCACCTTACCTTTAGAAGAAAATGATAATCTATAACCTATGAACCCTTCTTGCAATGGCATATTGCCCATAGCTATAACTACAAATTGAGAAAAGGGAGCATAAAATTACGAAAGAAGCATAAAGAACTAATATTTAAGTCACAAGAAAAGTTAACTAATTAAGAGAGTAATCAACAGAAGTAGAGACTGTTATTTAGAAAAATGATTGTATGAACTGCAACAGAAGTGAAATGGGGAGAAGATAAAGCACAGTGTCATTAATTTCATTACTTTTATTAAAGTTAGTAAAATTAAATGTCATGACTTTAATAATGTTCAAATGAAATAGTGTCAGCTTGAATACATTTTAAAAGACTTGATGTAGAAAAGATAGTTCAGGACCAGTTTTATTCTAATGGTGTTTCAGAATTTCTTTGGTGTAAAAAAGTATGCTTGAGGTGATCCCTCAAATTACAATCCCAATGTACTCATCCATCAACAATGTTGTCCCCCTTTACAACCGAGGCTCCTGCTTTACCTTGTATCTGCTTCAAAACTAGGACAGTTTCTACATTGTAAATTTCTCTTCATTTAGAATCACTCTTTTGCCAATTATTTGGCATAGGATATTATGCCCTTCTTAATAAAAAGCTGAATTAAAAAATAATAGCATTTTCCCCATTCTTAAAATTTATAATTCTACTGCATTGCTTTATTTATTTTCCCTGAGAGATGAGCAGTCTAATATTTGTAACTGCTGTCAATTGCCTGGTCTATTATAATCATAAGATCAAAACAGTTTCATATATTATTCTAATGATTACCATATCTGGCCATCAAAACAGCAGCAATGATGAGGATAATTGAATTTTTAGAGATAACTAATTCTCTAATTACTCATGATTATTTTCAAATTAATTTTTATAGAAACTCTAATCATAACAAGAAAAGATGGCATCCTAAGATTGGAAATTTAGTAGATGTTACGTGTTTTGAGTTTTACTTATATTTACTTCATATTTACTTATATTTGCTTATTTTTTACTTAGAATTTCACATTTATCCTTACACGACATCCTCTGATTAGTTTGAAATATTTGTATGTATATATATTGTATATGTGCAATATCTATATTCATAGATATGCATATATATGCGTATGTGAGTATTCACCCAGAATCAGAAGCATTATGTGCTTAATTCAGTCCTTTCTATTTTTGATGAAGAGTCCTGTAACAAAAAAACATTTAAATCATACAGCACCACATCAAATTGTTAGATAAATATGCCATTTATCTTATCTGTAACATTGATTCAGTGTGTAACTACTGTTATATGTGTATGTGTGTGACATATATGTATATAAATGTCATTTGCATCCATTATATTAAAAATATAAAATTCTACTGTATTTCTTTATATTGAATTTGTTTTAAAGGATCTGATTTGGATACCATTAGATGATGAATTATTTTATATATAATTAACATAATTCAGGAAGACAATACTCATTACTCTGTAGTCAAACAATTGCAGTATGTAGAAGAGGATGAAGCACAAAGATCTAGGTGTGTAAAAGTGTATAGCAAATATCTTTTGGCTGCCACTAGAGACTAGCACTATTTAAAATAATTATAGATATTTTATTATTTAATTCATGAAAAGTCATATTATAATCTATCCTTATTTTATAGGTGGAGAAACTGAGCCAGTGAGGTACTGTGCTAGGCATTGAGGATAGCATGACAAAAAATGTAAATATGTTCTTTGCTTTCTTGGACCCTTTCTTTTAGTGAGAAGGACAACCAACACCCAAATAAAGAAGCAGATGAATAAAGAAATACTAGTAAATCAGAACGGGTACAACCATAGAAAGTAACAGAGGAAGGCTGCTTCAGTTAACAAAGTAAAGAAAACTTCTCTGCCATGTTAACATCAATAGTGAGACCTGGAAGAAAACAAGGAGCCCCCTATGCAAAGAATCAAAAAGAAATTATTTCAGAATCAAGGAATGACAAGTGCCAAAACTCCGAGATGGGGGACAATAGTAGCCTATTCTAGTAATTGACAGAAAGAGAGTATGGCGGGATGTATGTGAGAGCAAAAGTTAGAATATAAAAATGCTTGAATAATAAGGAGGGACCAGATTACTTCAGGATCAGATCACACAGAGCCTTGATAACTAAGTAGAGGAGTTGAAGCTGCATCTTTAAAGTCATTGCAAGTTCATGTGAAATGAAATCGTGCATTTCTTCCTGTGCTGGATTATCTCCTTCTACATGGATCCTAAATTACATAGCATGTTCATCATCTGCTTGTTTTTCTCTCCCACAATATTTTGAATTACTTAAGTAAAGAGCTCTTTATTTACTCAAACACCTAGAATAACATTGATGAATTCTTAAGGCCTAATTAATTTAAATGAATAATTTAAATTTTAGAGGATTTAATAATGATTGTTTCCCCTGAGTAATACATATGAATTAAAATGAGATGCATAAAATTTGTAAATCAGTTTCACAATCTTGTATCTATTACTACTGTCCAGAAATCATTTTCAGGATAATTGAATCTTTATTTGTACATTTTTTATAGCATGTTTTCTCATTAACATTGGGACATAATATACTAAACATCCAATCTGTTTAATAACTTTCACAAAACATCAAACATATATCTAAAAGTACTATAAAAAATTTAGATTATATTTACTTGCTTTCTTGTACTGTTTACCACTATTTTCCTTAAATATCAAAAATGCATGTTTAAAATTTGTTATATTAATATAGACTCATTTGTCTGGTAACTTGTAATTCCTCTGAAATTTCTTCAGAAGACAATGAGCTTAATGTGACTTTTATTTCATCTCTTGCTCAAAATATTTTATTTGATCTTTCGTGTAGTTACTCATTATTTCCTACCTTTTGTATTTCTCATGCAAAACATGAAAAAAGAAAAAAAAAGACCTTAGAAAATATTTGCCTTTTCTTTTCAGTTATGTTGAGTCTGACAGATGAAATAAAGCACACATAGGGCAATTCTGACATGTTTTTTTCCTTCATTTTATTTCACAATCTTTATTTATCATTGTGCTACAAAGTCACTTTCATCCTTAACGAAAAAAGCTCAGACTTATTTTCTAACCTTTTATGGCTTCATTTTTCACCCTGTAGTTTTACATTTTTACTAATTTTAAAACAACCTGAATTTAACAAATTCTTCATTCACTAAGTCTATTACTGAGTTTTGCTTTTTGAAATTGTCTTTAGTAATTTAGGTCAGATCCTCATTTAGTTTTACAACTGCTCCTCCAGTGGGAAAAAATATATATATTAACCTCAAATCTGACTTTGAAGTTAGTGGAAAAACAGTTTTAAAATTGTGAAGAAAGAACAGAGCTTTTTTTTTTTTTTCAGTAGGCATCTTCATACATTACATTACAGAAGGTTTAATAAGCCCTCAACTTTGAGTGAATGAGATGTACAAGCAAAATATGTTTTGTATTGTCTCATTAAATTAAATACAACTTGTTCAAGTTTCTTTAAAAGACACAGGGATTTTATTTCTAGGCAAATTCATATGCTAAAAGAGAAAGCTACTTTGTCTCTACCCATTCCCATATATTATTCACTATTTACCAACACTTTCACTATTAATTTAACAAATAATTTTTTTCTGGAGAATCCAGTTAAACAACATAATGCAAATTTCAATGTCATTAGTCTATTTCTAACACACTAACCACTACATAGTTGTTCATGTTGACCTTGAACTGATACTTGATTCCTTTAAAAAGGAAGTGTTCTGGTCAATGTTTGTGTGACAGAGACCAATGAATCTGAAAGAGAGAGGATTACGTAAATAAATCAATAAATACATATATAAATAAACGAATAAATAGAAAGTGTAGGCTGTGATAAATTGCTGACTGTTTATATCATTTTTTTAGGTTTGGCGCAGGATAATAAGCCTGTAAATCTCACTGCAAATGTATTCTCCCTTCATTAAATTGTTTGTGGTCTATTTCAAGATGTCTGCTTTTATGAAGATTATAACATAATAAAATATAAAGTGGTAGGTTATTATTTTCCAGGATAAAATTTCTTTGTATTCTGTGTTTACAGTGTGCCCAATAGTCTGCATTTTACTTGATTAAATTATCCCATTTAATCTACTAGATTATTTTACTATTAGGTTAATTTTAGCAATTGTCACTTAGCAGAAGTTATATGTACAGTTTGCTTCCAATGTTAATAAAAGATTTCACCTGTAATTTTCTCATTTTAAACTCATAGCAACCTGTGAAACATCATCATCTTCTCCATTTTATAGATTATGAAACATAGAAGGAAAACTACTTAACTGGGACCCAAGAAAAATTTGAGATTCCATATTAACATTTGTTTTAAAACTTTTAACAATTGCCAGCTCTCATTATTAACACTTTTTTCTATGTGTGTCCAATGATATTAGAACCAATTGTATTATACAGATAATTTTCTTTCTGTATTGAATAATAAATTGGGGTGTGCCAAAATAATGAAAAGTCTTTATTGTGAAGATTGGCAGTAAATTGAAAGATTCTTTAAATATTAAGCTTATCCATTATTGCACAGAACATTGATTGCCAAGAGAACTGGTGATTTTAATGGAATTTTACATGATAATTTCAACTTAAATGAGATTTTGAATATTTTAATAAGCTATGTACTATTTTCAATAGAATCTATAATAGACATCTCAAAGTAAAACTTTCCCTTTCATTTCTTTATGCTGGAGCAAGTTTTTAAAGAACATTTATATGAAATGTATTTTAACATTTTAATTATTGATATTAATGTTTGACACTAAAAGTTGGTAAATTCAATTTTTTAAAGAGCACTGCCCTCTTCAAAGAGATACTTTAAGTAATATATTGACCCTGAAGTAGGACAGCTTTTCAAAGGAGTTTTTGAAAATCTTGTCTAATTGTTCCCAGGATTGTATTGTTTTGAGTATGTTTAGTGTAAGAAGATTTTTGCTCCATCAAAGCTCAAATTTGTTCTTGGAAATAGCCAGAAGTCACAGTTATTTAATAATGACCTATAATAAGTGCTAGTTATAATACCAAATCATGTTTGAAATATCAATTAACTATTTTAATCACATAACCTGTGTTTTAAAAGTCTCCCCTGTCTCCAGTCTTTCCAACATTCAATCTACTATATGGAATTTACTCCCCACCCTCACAAATTGTATTTATTCCAAAATATACTGTTGATGATAGTGGAATATAGGACTTAGAAAACATACATTCTCTTTCTTTACTGCTTGAATTATTCATGTACTTAAATAAATTTCCAAAATTTCTTTTCTAAGGTACAATATAAAGAAAATATTGGCAAACTGTATTTTACACATGACTAATATAATCTTACACGAAGTGAATGTTTAAATATGTGCAACATATAAAAACTTGATAGTGTTCAATCATCTTTTCTCCAATAAATAAATGTGCAAGAGGAACTTTAGTGAATAAGAGTATTTATAGATTGAAAAATCTTAGAAGGTTTGCCATATGAAAAGAAGAGACATTAATACATTTTCCAAGCTAAGTTAGGCCAGTGAGAGCATTTCCATAGGGATCCTCTGATTGATCCAAGGATGGCTTCGGAGGCTGGATTCCTGCTGTGCCCAACAGACGGCTGTGTCTTCTGCACAAGACTCAATCCAGACAATTTAACATTAACTGAATTGAATTTATTTTATTGCATCCATTTTTGCAATGAGGATATTCAAAAACAGCAGAGATGTGTCCATCAGAAGACCTGAAACCTGCTATTAAAGGTTGAGAAGAAGAAAGAAAAGGAGACAATGGGAGAAATATTCTATGTTGACAGAATTTAATTTTGTTAAACTCACGTGGCTTGGAAAAAACACTGGAAATCAAGAACAAGTATTGTCACTGTTCTCCATCTTTAAATAGATGTAAGCAATTATAACCTAAACAGACCATTCCACACTTCAGCGACTTTTCTCAGGAAATTTCTATAATGGTCTGGATTCTGCCAACAAATTTTGCCTCATTAGTGCCACTGTTATTCTAAAATTCAATGCTCCGGCCAAACTTCACTGTAATTCTCAAACACCTCATTCATCTAGCCCCAAACTTTTATATTTGTATTTCCCTTATTCTGTAGCACACTTTACTTTTTCTGGATAACAGACAATTATCTGTCATATCTGCCTCTCTATGCCATTATGTCATTAGTCATGCAAAACATTCTTAGTAACTCATAAAATCTATGTAAGCTCTTCTAGTCTACCCCCTTCTCTGTGCTTACCCCAATCTTAGTGTTTATAGCTCTTGGCTGCAAAACCTATTCATGTACCTGAATTCATAAACATTGTGAAACTCTAATGAAGTCTGGGACTGTGGCACACAGCTGTCTTGCTAATGCAAGCATAAAACCTGGTATATATTAAGTAATCAATAAATACTTTTTGCATGTGTGAAAGACTATCACTGTGACTTATTAATGTGAGCTTCCTAATCATTCTTGGGTATGACACTTTTGTATGCACTGAGAGTTTCAAATCTGGACACACACTAAAAAACTTTCTTTCAACCTCCTCCTCCTGGCATCTGACCATTTGAAAAGAGGGGATATGATTATAAACACATAAGGTAATCTTTTTTATATTTGACCTAAAAAAATTGAACCTTTCAAAGACTACAAATTATACAGTCTCACACTAAAACAAAAAAGAAACTAAGCAACAGAAGGATTATATAACATATCAAAAATCATATCACTAGTAATTGACAGGTCCTCCATAAAAACTAAGATCTCTTGGGTCCAAGATTGCTTCACTTAACTTTCCTTCAGAGACTGTTAACCTATTTATTTAATAACAGGAAGACTATCTTTAAGACAAATTCCTCAATTATTTTCTCAACCGGTTCAATTACGGGTGCTAAAACCTTGAACTAGTCACAAGCTGACCTGGGCAGATTTGATTCAAATACCAAATAGGGATAATATTATTCTTACTTTAAAAACTCCACAATACAACTTTTAATTGCTACTCATCAAATACCCTTCTAATTTAGAGTTAATGCCTCCTTCTCCTATGCAATTCTTCTTTGTATATCCCATATTGGTCAAAACATAAAGAGTGAGTTACTAGATTCTTCAGGTATTAATTATCTTGAGTATAAATACAATTATACGCTGATTGTTACAGCAATCACCTCAACTGTATTGTGTCCACTTCATAATAAACTATCTTCTATGAAATCTCTATTCTAGAATTTTCGAGAGGGTGTATCCGATATTACAGATAACACCTTGTGCTGGTATGAATCTGTTATATACTCAGAAAAGCCTGTGTTCCTTTAACCCATCCCTGTGGGGACAGGCCTAGTGTGGATGGGGTCTTTTGCTAAGGTTGTTTTCATGGAGATGTGACCCAGCCCTTTCAAAGTGGGCCTTAATTCCCTTGTTTGTCTCCTTTATAAGAGGATAAAAAGCAGAGACATTTTGGAGGAAGCTCAGAGAAAGAAAATGTCCCAGGAGAATCAGGAAGGGCCCACTGAAACTGAGAGCCATTTTGAGACCACAATCCAAGAGGGAAGGCAGGGGTTGCCATGTGCCTCCCCATGTGACAGAGGAACCCCAGATGTCAGCAGCCTTTCTTCAAAGAAGGTATCTTGCTCTGGATGCCTTAATTTGGACATTTCATGCCTTAAGATTTGTAAATTCGTAACCAAACTAAATCCTCTTTGGAAAAGCCAACCCACTTCTGGTATATTGCATTCCAGCAGCTTCAGCAAAACGAAACAGTCCTTAACCTAGTTATTTCCATATATTCAACCTCTCTCTGTATTTCAGTTTTTCCTGGAATCTGCTACTGTTCTGCTCCATCAGAGTTTCTCAAAATGTTAGTTCGTGGAACTATTTCCTCTTGTGGAACTCACCCCTTTTGGGAATCAGAGGTACAAGTGTGGATAGATAGGCTAAATCTAACTCATGTAATCAATCCTAGTACCTACAGTCAATAAAATGTAATGAAATAAAATACAGAGTAAATGAAGATAATATCTATACAATAGATGAAGCACAGAACTATAATTCCAAACTTTGGCCTCATATGCTATATCCAGAGTTTTTTAGTTATGTGATCCTAAACAATTTATTTTGCCTCTCTGTGCCTGTTTTCTTATTGTGGAATGGAGATAATATGCTTACTGACTCATACCTTTGTTATGATATTTAACCCAGTTAATAACAATGCTTAGAAGATTGCTTAAAATATTTTTCTTTATAAATATATTGTAAATTTAAAAAATAACAATGCTTTTATGGTATAGCATTTTTGAAAGTATTATACCATAAGACTGCAAAATAACATTCTGCAAAACAACAATAGTCATATTGTGATAAAATAATGTTCTACTAAAAATGATTCAGGAAATACTATATTGACCATTTTTGTCTGAAGATTAATAAAAAAGTAAATTGCTAATTTTTATTGAAAACCATCAAGAGGAGTTATATATATTTTTTTATATGGGCAGGCACAGGGAATCGAACCTGGGTCTCCAGAATGCCAGGTAAGAACTCTGTCATTGTGTCAACATTGCCTGCTCTGTACAGTACTTTTTAATGAAGATTTTATTATCTCCCTGACTTGTGAATCATGAGACATTTTATCTTTTTAAATATTGTGCTAACAAGGAATATTTCTACATTGTATACCACTACATGTCTTCCAAAGAGTTTATAAATTATGATAGTGCCCTTACAATTCACATAAAATATAATATTGTTTAGAAATGTCATGTATTACTTCCAACACTGAGAATTATTTAAATATACTCTTAGTAACAAAACATGAAATTTTCTGGTTGCCAAGGTATGCTGATGATACCAATGGGTATTAATCAGAGAAAGAAGCAATTGAGAAAGTCTAGGCCACTTCTTCTCTCTTCTACAAAACTAGGCCACTTCTCTCTTCTATAAAACATTGAGAAAACCAATGGCAATATATTTCAAAACATTTTACTATGAATTTAATTTACTTTTAGTAATAGTTTAATAGTCATTATAGATCTGGAATACAAAATAGAAAGCAGCAAATACTGTATTTGTATATATTTGTTCTCATTCATAGAACATTTTCTACTTGTTTTCATTTGATTTTTACAAAAACACTGCATACGTATGTATGACATTATTTTCAGTTTAGAGGAGGGAGTCTTTTAAATAATTATGACTCAATTTCAACCACATGATTCCCTTTGTAGATGCTTTCTACCATGCTGAAAGTTTTTTCATTATGTCTTGCATATGGAAAATGAAATTAAGTATGAATTATAAATACTTGAATACATCATGTGACCTGTGATATAAGAAGTTTAATTTTAAATCTACACTCTTATTATTGGTTTTATTATTATTTGTTTTAGCAGTGGGGTAAATAATGCAAGAACCATCTATCCAACCATCATAAGCTTAGAGAAATAAAATTGTAGATCTGATTTTGAGATAAAGTCTGACTTTGTAAATTCAGTTTGGAAAAAATGTGGGGCGGGCATTGGTGGATCAGCAGGCAGAGTTCTCACCTGCCATTCCCTGGACCCGGGTTCATTTCCTGATGCCTGCCTATGGAAAAAAATAAAAGATGTGAAATCAGAAGTATCCCATCTTTGGTTAAACATTTTATAGAGAAATAAGTATGTGATATTTTTTTCTTTTGCTACGTTTCAGTATCTCCACCCTCCACCAGATGCTCTGTCTTTGTAGTTGAAAGGCAGAATACATGTGTTTGACTTTTGAGCTTTGTGCTATTTGAATGTCTTATTCTCTGTCTTCATTATTTCCAATAAATTCAATTTTGCAAAATTATACTATGCTGATCTGATTCTTTTCCATATTTTCCCTCTAGCAAATTTATTCATTCTACTTTGCCTCTACATTTCAGCTTCTAACCATTATGAACATTTTATTATTATTATTACAAACAACTCAGTATATGGACCTCTACTTCCCTTAATTTACATAAATCTCCAGAACAAAAACACTCCCCTACATGGCTTAAGTGCCACATATATACACTAGTGGCTCACAATAAACATTCCAAACCAAATGTCTTTGTATTTTATAATATCACATCTAACCATCTATCCACAAATTTAAACACAGCACATACAAAATTAACTAACATTTTATTCAGTGCTTTTTCATATGCCAGGTTTCCTTCCCTCAATAAATGATATGCAAAAAATGGTTAAAACTCAAACTTAAACCCAATTTTGACTCTATCATATGCTTTATCTTTGACAGGCTGAAAATTCTTCTTCTTGAAATAAATTAGGAAGAGTAGAGTTAAAAAGATGAAAAGAAATGGTCTAGTGAGTTTGAAAAACATGAACACAATATTATCCATTATATAAATTTGAACTATTTTTGTGAGTAATTTAGCCTGGGGTTTCCTCACAAACAATGCCTGTTTTGGCTTAGAACTGGAATAATTTTAGGATGTTCAGTGAAAAAAAGCCACACCAAACACATATGCAATGGCTTCCATGTTTCAGATATAGATTGCTTACAGAGGAATATCATGTCACTTTAACAATATATCTTAGTACCTTAATAAATCCAATTCCTGTCAGTTACTCTTATCTAAAGTATGACCTAAACGCAAGCATATCTAGCATTAACCAATTGGTTCTCAGTGGAACCAATGAACTAACAAATATATGCATAATGAAATAATATCTATAATTGATATATGAGTTTTAGTTGTCACTATTTTTTGTTATGTTGAATAGATACAGTAAGATTTGGAATGCCATTATTTGAATAACGATGGTTTTTAAAATTTTGCAAACTAATATTTGTTAGAGTAAAACATTAGCAAGCGCTATAATTTTAGTTGCGACACTAGCTTCTAACCAATTTAATTTTTTATTTTTAAGTAAATGATTCTAACTATCTGAGTTTCAAATTCAAATGTAAAAGTAAAATTCATCTCCAACTTTCAGGAAATTTTAATTTTTAATTTTTATGTAAATAGGCAGCAAAAAGATGTGATTCACATAATTTATCATTGTTTTTGCATACCAATTAGAACTGATGGTATTGTTTCAACATTCAACCCCTCACCATTTTATTTTTTAATAAAATAATAAACATTTTATGTCATTAACTCAATTTTTGTCTAGAGTTCCAGTTTACTTCTTGATGACATTTAAAATCAAGTTAGTAAATAGGGTTTTGGTGCATCTGGAATTCAACTATCCCCTGACTCTGAGATATTTATCTTTAGATTCAAATCTCTATCTAGTTTCCCATCACAGTATGGATGTATTAGAAAAAAAAAAATCTTAATCTTTTTCTCAATGTAGGCTTCTCTTTTTGTGACTTTCTTTTAAACAAATTATACAAAGTCCCTTCAAGATGGTTAGATTTAGAAATGAAAATACTTCTTTGGATTATATTGTTCTATGCCAGCATATATAATAGCTAGCCAATTCTATATTAATGATGGCTATATTAAAAGTCCTAAGAAAGCAAAAGGAAGAAATTCTTATACCTTACTAAAAGTGGTTCTAAGTAAAAAGTAAAACAACATATGTATCATTATCTTGTATCTAGTTTCTTGATGGCAAATTCAGTTCCACTTAGAGGCTCTATTCCTTGATTTGTGGCTTTCAAAACCTTCTAGAATCCATTCATGACGAAGCACTCAGGGCATTGATTTTTTCCTTCAAATGGCTTTTTTAAATCGCCATTTAAAAAAAATCCCTCCATGAATAGTCACATCCAGCCTTGTAAATATCAATTTTCCTACTTATCCTATCTACTATCTCATAACAGTCCTGCAGGTTCTAATTTTAACAATCCTACTTAATCCTATTTATTCTTGACATTATCAGTGCAACAAACTTCCAGGCTCTTATTATTTGACAGTGCAATTGTTTGTGGTAGTCATTAAGGTTTTTCATTATGTGCTTGATTTTGCTTTCCCTAAAACATGTAATTTTACTGTTTTCCCACCAGAAGTAGACCTGGTCATGTTACTTTCTTTATCCAATAAAACATAAATTGAATGACATGCAACCTTTCTGGGATGATGTGCTAGTGTCTTTCACTTCTTTCTCTTTTCCTAGCCTCTATAAACGTGGAGGCATGTTTTTAGATTCAATCTCTAGTAGCCTGGTACTGCTGAATGACCATGATGAACTGAGGCTTCTGGCTAATATATGTTAGATAGGTAGTAAAAATAAATATTTCTTGTTGCTTTAATTAATTAATAGTTGGGTGTTCTTTGTCCCTTTAGGATAATAAAATATGTTTTGACTATTAGTTTCCAAGCCAATCTTTATTTTGGAACTGTTTAAACTTTACTACAAATGCCAACATAATCATCTCTCCAAAGCTCAGCTCCTACCATGCCAATTTGCTGTGAAAATATTATGCATTTCCGTACTACCTGTTCAATAAAATATAAATTCTTTGGATTTAAATTTGTGATTGCTTTTACATTTCTCTATTGTCACTTTGCCAGAAGTTGTGAGATATTTTGGGTACATTACATCAGAGAAGAAAAGGAACAAGTCACAACTGAGCCTGCTACAACTGGAACAAGTTCTAACATGGGTTTGAAGTAGAGAGAAAACTTACGAGCACGTCTGCCAAAACTGGAAGGATACAAATAAAAGAATTACAATTATGGAGGAAATATCACAAACCGGATATCCAAACAAATATACAGGACTGAGTAAGCAAGAGTCTACTTTAAATAATAAAGTAAGAGGCACTAGTGGTAATTAGTTTTGGGTATGGAGTAATGCCCATTTGTGGCATTGGGAAAGGGGCTCAGGACAGTAGTATCATTTAACAAGATTAGATAGGCAGATAAGGTAGAAATTTGTAGAGACATAGTTCTTTGGAGCGAATAAGCAAAGGGAAATGTACTATTCCATGAAGATTTACCTCTACACCTTTTCTTAGAACACAAGCTTCTTCTCAAACTTCTCGTTTATAAAAATTTACTGAAATTTTCAGTTCCATTTGAAATGTTGCTTCCTCCCTCATAAATTATTTTACAACTTATACATTGGGATTTCTTTTCTCTGTCATCAATTCTTTCATTCTCGGTTTACAGATCTCATAGAGTTTTTCATTTGCAGTCTTGTGTTATTGCACTAATATTCATCATGATTCCTTTATGTATTTCCTACTTTTTGAAAGTAAGGCTGTCATATGTAATCTTCTCTAGGGCCAAATCCAGTAACTCACATAATATTAGCATTTAATGAATATTTGTAAACAGATGTTATTGATAGAAAGGATAATCTAAAATTTAATTAAAACGTTTGCACCATATTTCTTCCTTTTGCACCCAGGGTCTATTCTTTATTGTTCTCTGTTTTGTTCTGTGTATTAAGACCTATATGTGTTAGGTAAACTGGGTCCCTTGCTTGCTTGCTTTCAATGTGTATTCAGGTGTTTATTTCCCTGCATTTGCCCTGTGTGGCCACCACAGGCTGGATATGTTCCTTGTGTGAAATTCACTGCTTTTTAAAGTACAGTGCTGTATTCTGTAATCTAGTAACTGTCTTTCTACCTTTTCCCTTAGGCGTTGTTCTCAGCTCTCCTTAGCTAAAAAAAAAACTGCGCTATTCTTGGGCTTCTCTGAACCCCACACATACATCGTGTGGGCAGTTAACCTGTACATTGGTTAAGGACCTGTTAGTGCATTGAATCATGTCCGACACAAAGCCATTTTCAAGTCCTTAAAGCAAATCCTGTAATGAAATCTTTTGTAAACAGGATCTTCAAAGATCCTTTTCATTAAGATGAGGCCAAACAGCATAACAGTGGGCCTAAATTCAATATGATTTCAGTTCTTAGAAGCAGACTAAGTTAGGACACAGTAGGAGGAGACTGTAATGGAAGCAGAGACTGAGTTATGCTTGTTTGCCAGCCACCGTCAGAGCACTGCAGGTTTCAGAGAAAGCATGAGCCTGCTAACACTTTGGCTTAGGACTTCTAGCCTTCAAAATTATTTGAAAATAAATTTATTTTGTTTAAGCCTATCTGTGGTACTCATTACAATCGCTCTGATAAACTAAGACAGATATCCTAAAATTGTCCTATTATCCTTGTTTGGTCTTGTTTGGTTGCTGATTCACAGATACTTAAAATGGGTTGACTTTTCACAATGGGTATTGATTAGTTTACAGTTTTGAAGCTGGAAAAATATCCAAATCAAAGCATCCTCAATATGATGATTTCTTTCCAAAGACTGGCTGCCAATGAGTCATGGCTCTTTTCCACGTGGCAAAGTGTGGCAGCCAGACTCTTCACAATCCTTCAGGCATCTGAGGAAAGTTGGGTGGTCACACTCTCCCTGAAGAATGGGGCAAAACACCTGCCTCTCCAAGTGCTAGCGCGTACTCATCCTTGCAAAAATAGACTTTTATAAGTTCATACAGTTTCAAACCATTCTCTTGGCCTGAGAAGATGCCGTTGGTCCAGACCTCAGCTCCCATGGTTCTGTGAAGTGATTTTTCCTTCAGTCTGTCCTTTCTCTGCCCCTTTTAGTCCAGTCTGGCAATGGTTTTATTCACACAGATCAAATGAAAACTTGTTGGTTTCACATATAGTATGTAGGGATCCCAATCATCAGACAAATGAACTTTTTACAAATCTTTCATGGAAAACTGCATTTCTAATTCTGACTTGAAATGAAATGGCTGACTGTTTCCATGTTCAGTTAAATCCTCATATGGAGACTATTTTGTAGGGACTTACTTCTGGAAACTTAGAATTTTCCAAACCATCAAGCTCTGGTTTCTTTGTGCCCAGGAGTTCAGTTCTCAGTTTATACATTTCCACTTGCATTTTACTATAAGCTGCAAGCAGAAATCAGGCTGCAATATCCACATTTAGTTTGGAAATCCCCTCACCTAAATATCCAAGCTTGTCGCTTTCAAATTCTGCCTTCCACCTGCCATCAGAACTCAATTTTGCTAAGTTCTATACCACTTTAAAGCAAGAGTCACCTCTTTTCCAGTTTGCAATAATACAGTCATCACTTCTGCCTAAGGCCTTAACAGAAGCACCTTTGGTGTTCATATTTCTATCAATAATCTCTTCAAAGTAATCTAGAGCTTTCCTATCAAGCACCTCACAATTCCATCATGCTCTAACAATTACTCAATTCCAAAGCCTTTTCCACATGTTTGATATTTGCAACAGAAGCACCTCAGCTTCTTGGTACTAAAATCTGCTTTAGTTTGCCTAACTCCTGGAAGCAGATGCCTTAAAGTAGGTTGGCTCTTAAGAATGGGGATCTATTAGCTGACAGTTGAGGCTGGAAAAATGTCCGAATCAGGGCATCATCAAGGCGATGCTTTCTTCCCAAAGAATGGCAGCTGGAGGTCTTTAGCTGCTGCTCTGCCACATGGTAAGGCTCTTTGTGGTGTCTACTGGACCCTACCTTCTCTTCCAGCTTTTGTTGCATTCAGCTTCTGGCTTCCATAGCTTTCTCTCACTTTGTCTTATTTCAGTTCCTTATAAAAGACTCCAGAAAGAATATTAAGACCCATCGTGAATGAGGTGGGTGACACCTTACCTGAAGTACCCTCATCAAAAGATGCTACTTAACAGTGGTTTTATACACACAGGAATTTATTAACTGCAAGAATATACTTTTCTAGGGTTCATACAGTTTCAAACCATGAAAACCAAGTTTTTATTGACTATTTGTTTCATGACAGGATACTGACCGACAAAAGGGGTCCAGATAAATACAGTGTAGTTGCTGATTTTTTAAATTTAATGTTCTCTCCCTAGGGAAATATTTCATAAATTCATTATATTGTTTATAAAATCCAAATATGTTTTAAATGAGTAAGATACAAAGAAAACATGTTAAAAATTGCATGTTAGTTTATTGTTAAATATGATTTTTAAAATTATTAATAAAATCAAACCTGAGAAATTATGAGAAACTCAAAGTGAAAAATTCATGCAGCTATTTCTGCTATGAAAATAATGGCAAACCCTAAAGTGAGACTAGGCTCTAAAAAACACTTGTAAGACCATTTTAAAATTAATATATAGAGTATAATTATAATTTAATTTTTCAAATATGTGTTTACAAGACATATTCCACTTTCTGTACTCTTAAGTGTCCTACCTTCTTTCTCAATAGCTCTAGCCTACTATTTTTTTCCTTTTGTAAAATATAAGTTTATTTTTACTCATATACCAAGGTGCTGTGAATATAAAATTATCTTTATCAAAATAAAGTAACTATTATCTTTTTATAAGCTGCATCACTCTGCCTAGTCATAGAAAGGGCTAAAGTATAATGAAATCTCATCCCTCCAAGATTATGAGAATCGTGAAAGATAAGAATATACAGCATTTAAGTCTTTTAGAATTCTCTTAGGTTTAAATTACAGCTGAAATTGATTAGAGTGCTCAGTACTATCTAAAGTAAATTTTCTTTTCAAATGATTAAGAAAAGAGTACATTTTTTTCTTTTCTTTCCAAATCTGTCAACATTCACCAATATTATAAGCATATGGGAAAATTTATCATAACTCAATCATAACAGAAATGTAACATTATTTTCATTTGCTTTAGACTAACCTTTGATCATCCCTTAAGTGTTAAGATTAAAATACATGAGCACAAAATTTAAATAGTATATGTTAAACTCCAATGTAAAATCAACCTTCCCAAAGTTATCTTTTCCTAACTTAATTTAATCTTAACAATTTAGATAATATGTTATGCAGATGGGTCAATTAAAAGTCCTAATATAAATAGCTGTTATAATCTGGCACCCAAATTCCAGACTTCTGTTTATGAGTCCAGAACCCTAGCCATCCTTTAATAACAGGAATTGCTGGTCATATTACTAAAATTATTTAAATTCCTGATTAAACCAATAATTCAGCCATGAATTTGTGTTACGGCTAAACTCTCCTTTCATCTCTTTTCAACTTATTTTTTGATGTCTAATCCTCTTATCACATTTTCAGCAATCAGATTCTACTATAAGGAAAAAATAAGAACAGCAGAAAATAATATCTCTTGAGAAAAATACTGGGTGGAAACAAAGAATTTCTGTCGGTTTAATCTCTTGAAAACTCAGAACATAAAAACAAAGTGATAGAAATTTATAGACATGGAAATTATTTTTTAATTTTCCATGCATTGTAGTTCATGGTAGCAGAGAACTTTTATATTTGCATTTTTCCTCTGATTCCAATTGGATATGCAATGATGTTGGTTATAGTAAGGCAAGTATCTGTCCAAATACAAAATATGCCATGGAAAGAATAATGTCTGATACACAACAAATCTTCAATTAATCTTTATGCCATGAATAAATTAATGAGCAGAAAAATTATGGCACATTTAACATCCTTCACAAAATATGTTGATGATCATTAATCTACTTTCTTTTCCTAGTAAGTACCACTGGTATATAACATCATTATTTTGAATCAATAAAAAGAAGATATTGTTTAGTTTCCATGGCTGCTATAACAAAGACAACCTACTGATTGTCTTAAACAGTAGTAACTTATTGTCTCATAGCTCTGGACATTAGAAATCCAAAATCAAGGAGTCAGCAAAGCCATGCTTTCTCAGAAGTCTGCAGCATTCTGGTGATGGTCTGACAGCAATCCTTGACATTCCTTTGCTTGTAGATACTCCATCAGTCTGTCTCCAGGTGTCTCCTCCTCTGGCTTCCAAATGACTATGTGTCCATTTCATCTTCTTATAATGTCTCCAGTCATACTTAATTAAGGGCTACTCTGATTCAGTTTAGCTTTAACATCTTCAAAGATCCTATTTACAGATGAGTTCACACCAATAGGATCAGGTTAAGAATTGAATTTATCTTTGTAGAGGACATGATTCAATTTACAACAAGAACTATGTGGCTTTAAGATATAGCACAACTTTGAACTCAAATATTGTACATTCATCTTATCTGTAACTGTAAATATTTTTCCTTTTATAGACATTAGAAATAACATTAGTTCTATTCAAAGATTAACATATTCTAACTCTGTTGTATGAAGAAAGACAAAGTTTGAAATTTTGATATTAATTTTCAGAATGTCTAGGAGAAAAAGGCTTGCATGATGATGCAAATTGGGCATGAATTGAAAAGATTTATTTTAAAGTGGAAACTAAAAGGAAATTGCACAAATAGATTGGAATTTAAAAATTAAAGATATAATCTGAAACAGTCTTTTGTGCTAGATTTTTCTATTTATGCATTAATTCTTCTAACAAATTATATATGCAGTTATATATATCTACACACTTGGTTCTTGAAATAGCACAAAGCATTGGAGGTTACATATATTAACATGTCTTCAGGGAAATTGTAGGGCAGAGGAATATAAACCAATCATTGCAATGGATTGTGACAATTATTGAAGAAGTTCATGTATAAAGAAGTTCCCAAATGGGGAGTGTGGTGTCAGAAATGATTTATCAAATGGAAGCCTGTTCTGAGCCAGTAGAGCTGAAAATGTCCTTATACCTATATTTCAGAATGATCACAGGAGAAGGTATGAATAAATGACATTGAGGAAAAGAAAATTATAAATAGCAAATCAATCAAGAGTATATTGTAAAAATGAAATAAACAATGAGAAAGATTTTAAATTGGGGCATTGTAGATGTGATTTCATTGAATTATCAATGAAATTTAGTTGATAATCAACTAAAATATGCAAAATGTTAGGAAAATTGGATAAAGGGTCTGAGGGGAAAATTGGCTTTCTCAAACAAGTGGTAGTATATTTTTATCTAAACAAATGCATTGTATTTGGCAGTGCTTAGGACTTGTTACTAGTCCAATTGCAGCTTATGAAAATTTTTTAGCCTAATGCAATATTATGTCTACTGGCTTTCCTAAATAATTTTTAAGGCTTAAATATATTGTGCTAGATTAAACATCAAGTCAAAGGAGGAATAGTGGTATGGAATATAAGCTATTTGATCTCAGGTGTAGCGTTATTTGTATCCTTTTCATTGCATTTTTATTTGACTATCTGTTTGTCTGTCTATTTATCTATCTGTCTATCTAATCCCTTTACTATCTAGCTAATTTATGTAGATTTTTACTGTTGTTGCTGGTTTCCTTGCAGACTGGTATTAAATAAAGGTGCCAAGTTTTAAATCAAAATGGTCAATTTTGATGCAATATTGTTTGTACAAAATAAGTACCTGGAGAAAATGAGACATTTTGGTTTGCATTCATCCTAGTATTCATGATGTAAATATTGGAATATAGAGCTATTTTAGTAATATATGGGACATGTCAAATGCACAAGCAACTGTATACATTATTGTAATTCCATTGATAGTAAAGAGTGTGTAACTTCCTTGAAAGCACCAAATACTTTTTTAGTGTCTGCAATCAGCATTGAATTTCATACAGAGTAAGAAGTAAACAAATGCTCGCTAATTTATGTATCTAACTATTTATTATTATGTAAAAACTGAGTAACAATGTAGTTTTTAAAAACTATCAAAATGTTTTGAAAGTCCAATCACTTTAGAAAATTGTTTTGCAGGAACCTGGAATTCCACTTCTAGGAGTTCAGGCAAATTCATACATATTGTGCAAATAGATGTGTACAAGAAAAAAAAAGAAAAACAAAATGAAAAAGATATGTACAAGACTGTTCAAAGATATGGACAAGAATATTCATTAATATTGTTAACTCAAACTAGAAACAACTCAAACATTCATGAAGGTTATAATGGATAAACTTATAACACTGGATATACAGTAGTATGTTAGTGCATGTAGTGTTGCTTTATTTATTAGTATATATCTAAATTATTGTTTATTAATTCCAATTGTTCCACTCCTCATAAACCTATAGGTACTATAATTATAGTCTTGTGTATCTATTTAGGTCAAACAAATGCTCACAAATGAATATTTGAGTGTCCTATTTCTTGTTCTTTCAGAACTTGGTTTGCAATCTTTAAATGATAACAATTTCACTTGTAGTATTATGGTTGAGACAATTGGGAAACTCATTCTACTTCTCATATTTTTTGTTCTTTTTTTGATGTTGGGGATTGAATCATGTCCCTCGTAAAAGTCATATTCATGTTTCAATCTTTGGTCTTGAAGGTATGAACCCATTTGTAAATAGGACTTTGAAGATATTACCTCAGTTAAAGTATGACCTCACTGAATAAGGTTGGGCTTTAATCCAGATCAGTAGATACTTTTATAAGCAGAATGAAATTCAGGCAGAGAGAAAGATAAAGATAGAGAGAGAAATTTAAGGGGAGCCAAGAACGTGGAGATCAATGGAACACAGAAGAGAAAGGAAAAGATGATGCCATGCACATTGCTAGGTTATGAAAAAGCCAAAGGGAAGGATCACCAGCAGCCACCCATAAATGCAAAAATTTTCAGGGAGAGAGCATGACCTTGATGATGCCTTGATTTTTTACTTCCCTCATGCTCAACACCAATAGCCAATACATTTCCACTATTTCAGCCAAACAGTTGTATGGTGTTTGTTTTAGCAGCTGGCAAATTAAAACACTTGGCTAATTTGTTTTAACTGTATCCTGTCTACATGGTTAGAGAATATAACATTTGCATTTTTTCTATTACTTCAGTGTCCATATTTGTTTTAAGATTTACTCTACACATACAGACATTCAATTATTACTGTTAGTTCTTTGGTAGTAATTTCTTCAGTCATCTTGGTTACTTGAAGCTCATTTTCTTATAATTTCCCAAAAAAGACACCTGGGCAAAATATGTCTTGAGTTTTTACAGGTTTAAAACAGTTTTTTTTTAATATTGCCTTTATGCTTACAGAAATGGTAACAGAATAGAAAATCCATGTTTTGTTCTTTCCTCTCTACTTTGTAGTAATTACTCAACTTTATTGTGTTTGAACATTGCCTTGGAGAAAATTGAAACCAACCTGAGTTACTTCTCCTTATAAGTATTTTTTTTTTAAACTTGATGTTTTTCAATATTCAAGTTTAATGTCATAACTTGAAAATGACAGCATTAACCAGTTTTACCTGTCACATTATTGACATTTCAATATATAGATTCAAATCTCTTTATTTTATCTCTAGAAAATGTTCATAACATGGTTTGAGCTATTAAATAGGTCATCAAGAGGAAAAGGAGAGGGGAGAAGACAAGAAACATCTTTCAGGAGCAAAAACTGTGGTTCCTTGTGTGTTGCTTTGTGGCTTTGTAGGAAAGAGGATGTAGGATAGAACAATTATTAGGAAAGGCAAAGATAAAATTAATTAAATAATGAAAACGAGGGAGGTCGATCCACCCTTCACATCAGATAAAAATGAACTCTAAATGGCTTAAATATATAAATTTAACCAAATAAAATGTGGAAATTATAAAATGCTTTAAAAGTAAGTATACATTTTAGAATAAGATACTTTCATAGATTGTTCTTCTTGCATCAAATATATGAAATTCAATGCTTTATTAATATACTCACTCTATCTAGGTATGAAATATATTTAAGAAAATATAATACTATGATTATCATATGGCAGATTGGTGTGATTCAAGCACTGATATTCATGGGATGAAAATTCACTGGAAGTGTTTGTAATGACTTTTTTCATAAGGTCCATCTACTTCTTTCTGTCTGGGCACATACTGAAAATCAAACGACTGTCAGAACAGAAGAGAATACAAAGAAAGACTGGAAAGTCTTCCATCAGAGAAAGTACCTTAAAACAGAAGAATCAGGCTCAACATGTTTGTTAGTTAGAAATTCCTAGTCATATGGGGGTGGGGAGGTAATTATGAAAACTGTCTCTGCAGTTTTTTGTTGTTTTTTCTAAATTTTTTTTTAAATTTGAAATTACTTTAAAGTCAAACCTGCCGTTGCATTTCTATTTTCTATGGATAAGTAACAATACAGCAAAAGAGATCAACAATATTTTTTTTATATGAGACAAAAACGTATATTGACAAAACTCCATATGACATTCAGACATTGCAGCACTGCTTTAAGACTTTATTCATTAGAAAGAGATTTCTTCCACTCACTTTGCAGTTCTGGCATCCCCAGGATTCAGTGCCTCAGCTGAAATGTGAAACAGCATTAACAAATAGACATGTAGGACCTGGTTACGCTTAGGTTTAGAGAGGATATTCCCAGAAGACAAAGCAATATCAAGCTGGTATCTCTCAGGAAGGAAAACATTTTAATGGATCTATTGCATACACTGGGGATAATTAACATTTGTATTGGACTTTGTTAGCAAGACTGAGTAATGCCTGAATCCAAAAGGTGCTAAGGGAAGGAAGACAAAATTGACTCATTACTATTAAATTTACTTATCTACACTCTCAAGTAGAAGAAGCTGAAAAACTTACATTAATCTAGGAAAAAAAAATAAAGAAATTCTAAGATGAAATCTTGTAGACTAACACATACAAGCAAATGCATACACACCAAAATTATTATTATATTATAAAGATAAATAACAGGATGCTTGAATAAATTTAGAAACACATGTTGTCCTAAGAAGAAAGTTCAAATTTTGGAAGAATGCCAACTCTCCTCAAGTTAATCCATAAATACACTACAATATCTATGAATATATTAAACCACAAGCAAACTAATGGGATTGTGGCATAGAATAAGATTAAGTAAAATATGTGGTATTGTTTCAGTTTGCTAATGCAGGTGGAATGCAAGATACCTATGGATTGGCTTTTATAAAGGGGATTCATTAGGTTACAAATTTACAGTTATAAGGCCATGGAAATGTCCAAAGTAAGGCATCAACCAAAAGAGACCTTCAAGGTCAGTTGTGTCTGGGGATTGTCACATGGGAAGGCGCATGGTGATGTCTGCTGTCCTCGCCCAGCTTCTGGTTTCAAGCGATTCTCCTGGGGCAGTTTCCTTCTACATCTCCCAACATCTGTGTTTCTCCAAAATGTTCCCTACTTACAGCACTTCAGTAACATAATTAAAACCCACCATGAGAAAAAAAAAAAAGACACCTTGAGTAAGTAGGGTTACATCTGCATGGAAGCAATCCAATCAAAGAGTCGCAACCAGCAATAGTTTTGACCCCATAAGATTGGATTAAAAGAACATTATTTTTCTGGGATGTCTGACAGTTTCAAACAAGCATGTGTGTTTTGTGATTTTCTAGAAATATTGGCAACTATACCTGTCAGAAGAACATAAAGCTATTTACTACTTAGAAATTAAGATAATTTGGTGCCCTGCCCTGGATTTCTGTGAAATTATTTTTCAAATATTAAATTTTCAGGAAAAATAATGAAATGGTTTTCTTGCAACCCACCTCAGCAATTGTAAAATGTGTATCTGACCCTTCTCAGCTTCAATCTGGGAGAGAGAGCAAAAGAGTTCAATTAGGGCTACTGACTGATTCATGGAGGAATGAGGATTTATGAGAGAGCCAAAGATAAAGACCTCCCAACTGAAATGAATTGCATCTGACTCTTCATGGTTGTTCAGTGTTATGGATATGAAAAAGCAAAACAAATGAACTTATAAAAGCTATATTTAGATAATAAAAGAAAATATTGACCTTTCAAATATAGAAGTATTTTTAGTTTGATGCTTTTGAAAAATATTGGAAAAGTATTTTAAGAATTAAAATGGTGGTCAGAATTCTTTCTGAGTTGCATCCTTTAAGTTGTCTTTAATTCTGAAATATGATTAAATTTGAATGTTTACTGCACACAAATTGAATATTGTATATGTTTGTACAGTAGATGCTATACTTCTTTACACTGATTTATTTTCAAACTGATTTTGGGAAAGTTAGCTAAGATAATAAACTTTTATTAAAAATGGATATTACTGATATTTCCTTTTCAATTCAAACTAGATATCTGTAAAACTTCTTAGAAATGAAGTTATCTATTATGAAACACTGTGCACTTGTCTGGTTTGGGTATGTGCATGCATTCACACTTATAATTTCCTTGTAGAAACATTTACACACACATATACATCTATACTTTCATGTATTATGTCATCCTTTGCATTACTAAAAAATAATGGCAAATGCAAATCCAGCCATAATGTTTGCAGTTTTCAGAACTAGATAGTAGAAAATTTTCTGATGCAATAAGTAGCAGATTGGGGGCGGGGAAAGATGATATACTAATTTCAGACTCAAAAGCCTTTGCTCTGAGGCAACTTTCCAGTCAGTCAGTTGCATGAGATGTGTACCCTAAGGTGAAAGGTATTGGTACTATAAAACCTTTCTTTCTAATCTAGTCCTAGAGCAAAACAATATGTGAGCTCTGTGAACAATCAATATTGTGCACAACTGATACATCAATATGTTAGATATCCTGAAAGTGACTAAGTGAATTGTCTTCTTTTGAGCAATAACATAGTACTGTAAAATAAGTCTTTGAAGTCAAACGTGAAAATTCCACTCTGAAACTAACTCTATGAACTAAGCTTTATTTAAGTTCTTTATTAGTCAGTCTCCATATCATAAGATATGGATTAAAATAATAAATATCATATTATTTTGTGAAGAGTATATGTAGTGTTTTAGTATTTTGCACATATTTAATGTATTAAATGTCATTGCTAATAATAATCTAGTAATTATAGTTGGAGAGAGAGAAAACTTCTATAAGTAACTCAAATAAATGAATTTCCAAGATCATAAAAAATCTAGGAAATGGCATCAAATCAACAATGACTGAGCATACCATATGTGGCCAGGTTAATATCAATAAAGATGTGAGTAACTTGAATCGGATATTGTTTCCCTGTAGATGTGCAGTTAGGAGCATAGAACTGCATTTTGGTGTTTAGTTGGCTAGGATAAATTTCATCAGTCAAACTTTTTGCAACTCATATACCTTGGGGTCTTTGAAATAAGTGCCTTTTATTTTGAGAATATGGAAAAGGTATAAAACATTAATATATAACACTGTACTGTGAAAACGTTACTCCTGCTTATTTATAAGGTTCTGGCAATTTGTGGAGGCAAAGAAGATAGCACTTAGGGTGGCATGAGTTAAGAATACAAGAAATATAATATGGTCATTGTTACTTGGAGTGTTCTCATCAAAGAGTAAACCATTCATATTAGAGTTGCAGTGAGAATTAGTGGAAAGAACACGTTATGGACTGAAATAACTGAATTGGAATCCTGAATCAAGCATTACTTTCAGAGTTACTTGATGTTGCTAAGGCTCTATTTTCTCATTTGATAAATAAATATAATAAAATCCAACTCTAAATATGTGCCACATGAAAATAATTACTATATTTTTAGTCATCACTAAGTGGCAATTATTACTACACTTCAATCAGATTTTTGGTCTAAAGATTAAATTACAACCAGTTATCCATGTTCACATTTTTACAATAATTTAAATAATTGTAATTGTTTACTAAATCTAAGTCACTCAACTCACAAATCAAATGGTTCTGTTTATTTCTATGTTCTTAACTTTTATATGTTATTGAATGAGAAAGGTAATTTCTCCTTTCAAGGTTCTTTCAGACAGCATGGGAGATAAGTCAACAGGAAATTCAATCAATTGCAATAAATTTTAAGATCAATATAAGCAAAGAATGCTTTATAATCATAGAAGAGGACATCTTAAGCAGTTTTGTAAGTTGTTACCAGTAAGACCAGACTACTTAAGCAGATGAAATGGTGAAATCTAGCTAATGGGAATAGAGAGATATGAGTGTTACAGTGAGAAAGAACATTAAAGATAGAAGAAAAACCGCAAGTAATTAATAATGATTAGATCACAAATGTTTTGATAAGCAGAAGACATAACATTATCATTTTTGTTATAAAAAATTGTGCATGTATTCTAAAGATGAGAAGACATTGACAAATTTTAGAGGAAGTGAATGACAGGTCACAGGGGATGAAACTCAGGCCCCCACCCCCTCCTCACCCTACAGCCATGGCCCAAACTCCTGGTCCACTGATTGGTGACCCTTTCCTTTCCCCCTCCTCCTTGCCACAACTCCTGATGCCTCATGCCAAATGCTGCCTGGGGCAAAAACCCACACCATAAAAGGACTTATAGCACAAACTCCACCAATAAAAAGCAAACAGGTCAGAAAAGGCACAAAGAAGGCGGAATCAACTAACACCCAATGGCAATCAGAAGAGTCACCAAATGAAGAATTCAGGACCAATAAGCATCGTTGGTGAACTTCAGAGTATAGAAGGAGAAACACATCACAACACAGGTGGTGTTCCTTTGCCCTCTTCCCCCTCCCCCTTTCCTCTTCACCCTTCACCCCCCCATCCTCTTCCCCTTCCTCCTTTATAATAAACCCCTTTCAACCTCAGATCACTGTGTGGTTATGAGTGATGGATTAAACACCCCTATTATTCTAACAGTGAAGTATTGGGTTATGTATTTTTGAATTAGCAATATGACTTCACTGTGAAGAATCTAAATGGGGAAAAGTGAGACTGGAGTCTGGGAAATTGAACTATAAACAATTTCAATTATTTAGGCAATAGATGACAATAACCTAAAATTAAGGAAATGGGAACACAGATTTAAAAATGAACATGATTTCAAAGGACATTGAAAAAGGACGTGTTAGTTTATTGGATGTAGAGGGAGGAAAACTGGGAAGAGTTAAGAATGACACCTATTTAAGGGTATAAAATTCTATATTAGAATCTTTCAGGAATTTAAGGTTTTGAAAATGAGCAATATTAACAGGCACAGGATGCCTTAAATTTATGAGAAGAGATCAAAGGTAGTGGTAAATTATTCCAAGAGTCTAAGGTTCTTAGACCCTTAGAACCACTTCTAAGGAAATTCTAAATCACAATGGGAATATTAAAGTCTCTGTTTACTGATCATGTAAAAAACAAAGAACAACAAAATACTTTGCAAACCACTTTTAAGATTTAGTTGAGGTCCAAATTTAGTGGTTTCAGCTAAATTTACTTTTTTTATAATCCTAGAATTTAAAAAAATTAAGATCAAATGATTAAAATATGTGTATTTTAAGCATTATGTGCATCTGTTAGGAATTTGGTCTCTTTAATTTTCTAAGGCTTTATTTTTTGTGTTCTATCATGTAATTGTTTACTGCTCTTCCTTATTTGTTGATAAGCAATCATAGACTCATCCCTTGCTTTTTTAATCTGAAGATTGTTTGGAATTTCTATAGACCCATCAATGTGCTTTTTGTTAGTAAGTAATGATAGATTCCCAAAACTGGTATCATTATGAACTCCATTTTTAAAAATTTTTTTATTAATTAAAAATAATTATAAGAAACACAAACATTCCCAACACATACACTCAGCAATTCACAATATCATCACATAGTTGCATATTCATCATCAGGATCATTTCCCAGAACATTAGCATCAATTCAGAAAAAGAAATAAAAAGACAACAAAAAAATATAACAGAGAAAAAAAATTTTTTTACATGCCATACCCCTTACTAATTCCTTTCATTGATCACTAGCATTTCAAACTAAATCTATTTTAACATTTGTTCCCCCTATTATTTATTTTTATTCCATATGTTCCTCTCATCTGTTGACAAGGTACATAAAAGGAGCATCAGACACAAGGTTCTCACAATCACACAGTCACACTGTGAAAGCTATATCATTGTACAATCATCATCAAGAAACATGGCTACTGGAACACAGCTCTACATTTTCAGGCAGTTCCCTCCAGCCTCTCCACTACATCTTGGATAACAAAGTGATATGTACTTAATGCATAAGAATAACCTCCAGGATAACCTCTCGACTCTGTTTGGAATCTCTCAGCCATTGACACTTTGTCTCTTTCACTCTTCACCCTTTTGGTCGAGAAGGTTTTCTCAATCCCTTGATGCTGGGTCTCAGCTCATTCTAGAGTTTTTCTTGATCCCTTGATGCTGAATTTCAGCTCATTCTGGGATTTCTGTCCCACGTTGCCAGGAAGATCCACACCCCTGGTAGTCATGTCCCACGTAGACAGGGAGAGGGTGGTGAGTCTGCTTGCTGTGTTGGCTGGAGAGAGAGGCCACATCTGAGCAACAAAAAAGGTTCTCTTGGGGGTGACTCTTAGGCTTAATTTTAAGTAAGCTTGACCTATCCCCTGTGGGGTTAGGTTTCATATGAACAAACCCCAAGACTGGGGACTCAGCCTATAGCTTTGGTTGTCCACACTGCTTGTGAGAATATCAAGAATTCAACTTGGGGAAGTTGAGTTTTCCCCCATTCTCACCATTCCCCTAAGGGGACTTTGCAAATACTTTTCCAGTCACTGATCAAATCACTCTGGGATTCATCAGGGCATTTTGATATTTATTTCACAAATATTTTACCCAGAAAAAACTACAATTACTTCCTTACTCTTCTCTGATAATTTACATCAAACACCATGCCAGTTGTCACAAGTCAATCAAATATGAATAAAGCCTTTCACAATGTATGTTCATACGTCACAAATTATTATTTAAGGAAAAACAATTAAAGTATATTAACATTTTCATCAAATGTCAGTATCATGTTATATCAATTGAATATAGAAGGAACAAGTGAAAAAGAATAATCAGGAATTCCAAATTTTATAACACTGGCAGCTACATGAGGACATTTAGTCTGTTATTCTCACTTTTATGGCAAATAATAGCTTCATAACAAGGGTAGGTTTAATGAATATGAGAATGACTTAAAAATATATAATTTGAAGCCATCAATGCACTTGAATCATCAAACTTTTCCTCCATTCTCATCAAAACACAAAATTGGAGATTTCATAATGAAGCATGAAAGAAAGTGATATTAATATAAATTTTATTTAAAATAGATGCAAATAATAAAGTTGACCATTTCATTTGTCATTGGAAATGATCTAGTATCATTCCTGGGGGGAATAATAAACCAAAATTTCAAACACCATACTTATTATCAAAATAATTTTCAAATATTCTCTGGAAAAACTACTTTTTAATGAGAAACGCTCAATATTTAGAGAACACATGCATTTAGTATAGGGTTTGTAGTTTAATGAGATATAATCGACATTACACAATTTATGCTATCAATAAAACTGGAAGTTGTTTCTCAATTTAGTCAAAATAGTTCCACTGATTACATAGGACTTGTGTAAAATTTTCAGAAGAAGAATATTTAATTAGAATTTCCTACTATCTCTTCTCTGCTGATAAAGTTTTCATTGAATAAAATGAAAACATCTGCTGAATAAAAAGTTCTGAAAGATAAGAAAAATAATATAGTTCTAAAATCATAACTTGCTAAGAGTAATCAAAACTATACTGTTAACAGTCCACCTATTTGCGTGTAGTCCCTGATTTTTACATTTTATTACTGCAAAGTTTAGAATGATTATTATAAGTGAAATGTATCTTTATGTTAGAAATTACATTGGCCAATTGAATTAAAGGACAAGTGTCTATAGAAGATGTCTAACTTACACTTTCAATGATCCACATGAAATCCAAATCATTAAAGATAAAATAAGACTTTATAATATCCCTACAGGAAAACTTTAACATATTTCTGCCTTTGAAAGCTCTGATCTGTTCCATTTTGGTTTGCTAAAGCTGCTGAAATGCAATATACCAGAAATGGGTTGGCTTGTAACAATGGGGATTTATTAAGTTACAAGTTACAATTCTAAGGCCATGAAAATGTCCAAATTAAGGCATCAAGAGGACGAGGTCTTCTCTGAGGGAAGGTTGCTAGCATCCTAGATTCCTCTGTCACATGGGAAGTCACATGGCAACATCTGCTGATCCTTTTCTCCTGGTTCTGGTTTCAATGGCTGCCTCCAAATGTCTCTGGGCATTTCTCTCTCAGCTTCTCTGAGTTCTCTGGGTTTCATCTGTCTTTCATCATCTCATAAAAACTGCAGCAAGGGGATTAAGACCCACCTTGAATGAGTTGGGTCACATCTCCATGGAAACAACCTAATCAAAAGCAAATGTGGAGAAAATAAAGGGATGTTAAAAACAGTTGTACAAACAAAATATTAAGACTATCTTTTTCAGATATTAAATATTTATAGGCACATGGCCACATGCTCTCTGATTCTCTGGTTGATCTAAATAGAATGATCACTCTGATCATGATGTTTTCACTTGCTCAAAGATGAGAATCTCTTGGGTATCGAAACCTCTTTCTATTTGCATCAGAATTTAATAAAAGGCATAGTCTTATTTAGCAATCCTTACAAGCACAATCCCCAACTTTCCAATACTTATCTGAATACTGAAAACTGAACTTCAGATTCAGACGCCTTCCTGGAGATAAAAACTTTCTCATCACTTCCTCAGAAACAGCAATTCCAAAGACGCTATTGAATTTTCCTTGACTGTGTGCAGGAGTGCGAGAGAGGAGAGATCAAAAAGAATTCATTTCTCAGGTTAGATCAAATAAATGTATGGATAATTTTGGGCTTCAAAGCCAATGTAAAGCTTTTGAGAATGTGATAATTGGCTCAAAGGAGGGGGAAACTCTGCCTGAATTGTGACAAATCAGAGAAGACATCAGAGGGCTGAGTTATCTTCAGTTAATCATTAAAAAGTTTGTAGCACACATATTTTATGAAAATGAGAGAACCTTATAAATAAAGCAGAAAAAAACAAAAACAAAAAAACAACGAAGGCCTATTCTGTGGACAGGAGTGAAAAAAAAGCAAGCTGAAACCAAAGAAGAGAGTAAAAACTAGACTTGGATTAGGCATCAACTTCCATAGATCACAATCTGCAATATCTGGGAATGAATTTGATTCATGCAAAGCATAGACTCTGCAGTGGCTACAGACAAAAGAACTATAACAATTAAACAAGGAGTACAAATATACAGACCAAGCAGCTCTACATTAATGGTAATTGTTTCCTGTCTTAACTAAAGTAAAACAGATCCAAATTAGATCCCAATTGTGATTTTCCAAGTTTTAATTTAATGTAATAATCATATAATTTCCAAAAAATATGTCTTAGAACATTATTTTCTCTTGGTTTCTTAAAAATATACTTACTGTGGTGATTAATTGAAATCTTGTACTAAAGGGTGATTGTAAGACAATAGGTATCATGATGTGTGCTAGACCCCATGCAGTTCTGACGAGGCTTTCTGAGTACCCTTGAGGCCACCCTACCATTAATCACAATAATAAATCTGCTTCTGTCCTGCAAATGCCTGTTCCTAGGCCCCTTCCTGGTGTATTGTGAGATGAGGATAAAAGAAATCTGTCCTATTTCTGGTCATATTTTACAACTGGCTTATCTTTTATCATCATGAATAGATTTGCTTCTGGGTAGTAATGCAGAGAGGCAGGAGAATAGAGTGGGGGTTAGGATTGGCTTTAAAGTCAGTAACATGTACTTAATCTGCCACGTGGGTTGGGGCATCTTAACAAAGTTATTTTTAATGTCTAAGCCACAGTTTCCACCAATGTAAATCGAAGATGTTAAAATATCTCTCATAGGTCAGTTTAGGATAAAAATGTAATGTTTTTAGGTGGTGCAACTGTGGTTCAGTGGCAGAATTCTCACCTGCCATTCCAGAGATCTAGGTTCGATTCCTAGAGCCTTCCCATGACAAAAAAATAAAAAAATAAAAAGTAATGTTTTTATTGTTAATTACGCAGCATAATACCTACCTAATAGAAAATGCATAATGCATAGTAAACATTTATCGATCACTAATCCCAAAATTAACCTCATATTTCCCCAAAGCGGTGTTGCCATCAGTATCAACTAGTCTTAGTAGATAGAAATGAGTAACCCTTTTCTATATTCAAAGGATCCAGAAGCTTAAGGGGTTTAGAAGTCATATTTAGATGTGTAAATTAGATTATGAGCTCTTTCAGTCAGGGACAAAGTCTTATTTTTCTTTCATCCTTACTGCCTAGGAAAGTGCTTAGTAAATAGTAGGTGCAATAAATGTTTGATGAATGCATCTATTAAAAAAGAAAAGGAAGAGCCAAAAAGACACTTTCTGACCATCAATTGAGGCAAGTGGGAATAGACCAATTTAGATAACTTTAGTTGTTAAATGAGAATCAAGTCTGAAGGGCTTGACACAGCTGGCTTTGAATTTAGCTGTGATGCTCTCAGTTCATTGGGGAACTGAAACAATCATGCTGTGCTGGCAGGGATCTCAGAACACTCTGCCCAAAAGTAACCGTTATATTATGACCTAGTTGCTGTTGGTTTTTTGCAAGGGTCTTTTCCACCATATCGTTTAATGATACTATTTTTATAACAATGAAAGCTATTCTATTCTTAACGCATGCAGAAAGAAAAACAGTCCTTTGTAATGACAGGTATAAGAGAAAATGTGCAATGTTTACCACTCAGATATGAGGTATTAATGTATTGTGAAGATGTTTCCGTATATCTCCCTATGCCCATATTCTAAGAAGCCTAGACAGATAAACATAGACATTAATAATTTTTAGAGGGAGGCATGTTAAAAGTGTCATTTAAAAATATGGACATTTTCATCAGAATATGGGAAAGATTAAAAAGAAAGTAGAGAAAATCTTAAGAAATTGCTGTTCTTCAGATTAATGTTTTCATACAAAAGAAATATTAATTTCTTTAAAAATTCCCTGAGTTGGCAACCCTTTTCTGAGGTTATTATAGCTAGGTTTGTTTTTGAACTGTACTACTTTTGATATTATAGAATAACTTTCTCAATGAAAGGTGAGGTCATACATATTATATTATTTTGCCCTCCTGCCTTGTCATCCCGGTTATCAAAAGGTTGAGGCTCCTCCTTATCCAGGACCATCTTTGGGAGGGGGCAGTTGATCTTGTTTTTCACGTCTATGGAATTTGAAGTGTGTTTACTATATGTTCCTTAACTATATTTCTATCAGTTGTTCATTGCAAAAGTCTCGTTTAATTCAGTATGTCTGAAAGTGTGGTCCATAGGGCGTTTGTATACACTTACCAAGGATCTGTCAGATAAAAACTATTTTTATAAAAACACTAATACAGCATTTGCTTTTTTCTACTATATGCTGACATATATGACAATATGCTGTGGATATGAACTCATGGTGTCAATACGCTGTGGATATGAACTCATGGTGTCAGGGCAATGGTGGATAAAACTACTGGCAACTCGCCGCAAATCAAGGCAGCGTTGCAGCAAACTCTGCAGTAGTCATTGTATTCTACACATCCAGAAGGGGGAAAAGGCAATTTTCACGTGGGTGTCCTTGATGAAGCAGGTAAACTATTCATTGTATAAACTCTTGACCCTTAGGTACACATCACCTAGATTAATCAGTGTGATAAAATGAGACGACATCCAAAGCATTTCTGTTGCACACTGAAGTCTGAAAAATATATGTATGGTTATATTGATGCATTGAGTTTGCTATTATGTTATTCAGGATTTTACATCTTTATCAATGAGGGATAGATATCTGTAATTTTCTTTCATTCTGTATTTTTTGGGGTTTTGCAATCAGGGAAATACTTGTGATCACTAAAGAGGTAGTTGTGTACATATGGGATTAATGATGATGTCCTTTTTAGCCTTGGTTGCATATAATTAGTTTTTTATTTCTTATATTTCATTTTATCATTTTAATATATGAATATCAACACAAATTATGCAGAAGAATTTAAGATTAACAGAAAGTGCCACATATTTCTCCTCAGCTTAAGGTACAATGTACAGAAGAAAGATAATTTTTTAATTTAAAATTTAAATTATGAGTTTTTATATACAGGAAAAAATAGAACAGGAAAATGTAGCATCCAGAGGTCCACTGCTTGGACAAAACAAATATGAATATAATGCCACATTAGAGTCATATTTTTAAAAATGTAATTTAACCAAATCTCATCTGATCATTTAACTACATTATTGCCCCATAGGTTTCATTACTAAAATTAACACAATGTTTCTGGCTTGTTTGGTTTAAATGAGAACCCTATTGTCTTTCTTATCTTTGTTTCCGTGAATGTAATTTTCCTATTTTCTCTTGCTTTTAAAAAATATTCTCTTTATTATTGATTTTAAGCAAATTGCTTAGTTTATGCTTCACACAGATTTCCCCTCTTTGTGTTATAGTTTCAATACTCTTTCTAGTTACTAAGATAGAGAAATTATAAGGTTTGCCCCATTGTTTCCCTTCTCTCAGGGATCACAGCACCCTGCAGCTTGATGGCTTATGAAATCTGTTGCTTCATTTACTTTGTACTTCCCTTAGTTGTTTCATGATGGAGAGTAAGTCCACTTCCTGTTACCCATCTTGGCCAGAAGCAGTAACCTGCTTTGAGAGAAAGACTTAATTGTCTACCATGTCAATATTCCTTATAGTAACCTATAAATACACGTATTTCCAAACCTAAGTCACAATACTTTTATTTTTAGAAATAGACTTAGCTATTTTAAAGTTTAACATGCAAAATAATTATATTAAAATGTAGGAAGGTGGCAAACTGTTAAGGTTTTTCAAACCCTGAGAATCAAAGAATTTTGTAAGGTTCTAATAAAAAAAATAGATGAGAGTATAAGTTGCTCCAGGGCGCCATTCCCTGACAGAATCTTTGAACAACTTGCAAAAATTGGCAAAAATATCTTCTTGAAAACTCTTGAAAAGAGTTAAAGCGTTGCAGTAACCAGGTGGGTGTTGAAGCAAGAATATGCAGTTTCAAAACCAGCAGGAGAAGTTCATATTATCCATGTTAATCCCTCCCCCATCCCCTTCATGGTATGATGTGGAGGTAGCTTGTGTCCTGTCCTGGAGAGACCAGAGTAACCCCCATGTGCATATTGGTTTGTATGTCAGTGCCAGTAGATGGAGTGGCAACCTGAAAGTTTGAACCAGGAAATTTGGGTCTGGCATGCCCTCCCGGACTGGTCCTGCAGGTTGAAACAGCTGTGGAGAGTTAAAGCAGTGCAAGAAATAATTAAGTCAAAGATGACTGGGTATGGGATGCATGTTTTATATTATACAATAGAGAATCCAGGATAAGGAGATGAAGAAGCATTGAAATTCTAGTAAATAGAGGTGATTCCTAGGACCACAAGCAAGACACAAGCTTTAAAAATAAGAGGTCCCTACACTTGGCAGGAACCTCAGGCCGACTTTCTCGATAGGAGGGCTAAATTCTGAAAGAGCACACAAGTCAAAGAAGTACCAACTTGCAAAGACTGTGAAAGGTGATTTTTGTTTGTTTGTCTGCTTTTTATTTTGGTGTATCTTTTGGTTAACTCCTGGTACTCAAGGGAACCTCTGTCATATCACTAGTGGGAAACAGAAGCAGACAGCTCAAGAAGTCCCAGTGTTAACAATGTAAAAAATTAAAATGTAGACTGTGCAACAAAGATGCCAGGACAAATGAAAAGGAAAACCAGGAAATGATGATCTATCCAATGAAATAATATATAAATCCAAAAACCATCAATGAAGAACAACAAGCTTGGTACAAACAGGATGAAGACTTTTACAAAATAATCTTCAATATGCTCAAAGAAACAAAGGAAAATGCAAAAAAACTAAAAGACATCAAGGAAGCAATGAAAGAGCAATATGTGACTCTCAATAAAGAAATTGCAACTTTAAAAAGGAACCAAACAGAAATAGTGGAGTTGAAGGCCACAATAAGTGAAACGAAAAATTCCCTCTAGTGTATCAACAACAGACTGAAGATAACAGAAGAAAGAATCAGTGAATTCAAGGACAAGACAATTGTAATGATTCCATCTGAGGAGTAGAAAGAAAGAAGATGTTTAAAAAGCTAACAGAGCCTTGGAGACCTAGAAGACACTTTCAACTGAACCATTATATGTATTATGGGAATCCAAGTAAGAGAACAAACAAAGGGGCAGAAGGAATTTTTTAAATAATGGAAGAAAACGTCCCAAATTTAACAAAAGATGTGATTGTGCACATTCAAGAATTAAAAAAATAAAATAAAATAAAATAAAATCAACCATGCCCAGACACATAGTATTCAAGTGTTTGAATGTCAGATAAAGGAGAAAGTTATCAAAGATCAGATAGAAAGGCAGCATGTTATGTCCAAAATAGTCCCTGTAATAATAAGTGCCAATTTTTCATTAGAAGCCATGAGTAAAATAAATTAATTAGATGAGATATTTAAAGTGATGAAAGAAAACAATAAATAACCAAGAATTTTATATGTGGCCTGACCGTCTTCTTAAAATGAGGGAGAGATCAAGACATTCCCAGATAAACAAAAGTTGAGTGGGTTCTTATTACTTCTCCTGCCCCATAAACAATGCTGAAAGGATTCGTCAAATTGAAAAGGAAGGATACTAGGGACTGGATCAATGTGGCATAAAGAAACAAAGATCTCCAATAAAGGTAATCGCATGGGTGACTATAAATGTAATTGCATTTGTCAGTATGTGACTCCACTTTTAACTTGTTATAGGTTCTAAAATGCAAATACATAAAAATGATAAATTTATGGTTTTAGATGCTCAATGTATAATGATACAATTTATAACAAGTACAACAAAAATTTGGGATGGAAGGTTATAGTAATAGTAGTTGTGTATTCTGTTGAAGCTAAGTTGATATCAAATCATACATGATTATTATAGATTTAAGATGTTAAATTTTAATGCTGTGTTAAGCTAAAGAAAATAAATTAAAAATATATTCAGAAAGAAATGAAAAGGGACTCAAAATGGTACAATACAAAAAATCAAATACATATGAAATCAGCATTAATGGAAGAAATGAAAGTTAAAAAGTGTAACTTAGAGTTGTCCAGAAAAATAGAACTGCCAGTAGTTTTCTGTAAATATTATAAACTGTTTATAAAATGTTCTTCCATGACTGTGAGGATGCCTAAGTCCAAATACCATAAGCATGCTGCAAGCTAGGAACTCCAAGGAAAATTTTCAATGGATTCCCCAGGAGAAGCTGGCTGACTGAAGTAAATATGGATATTCTTTCCCCTGACTACTGAAATCATCACTTCTCCCTTTAAAGCCATCAACAGATTGGATTAGTTGCCTCCCATTGTCAAAGGCAGTCTTCTTAGTTGATTGTAGATGCTTTCTAGTATAGATGAAAGCAACGTACTGATGACTTAATTCAATGGAAAGTCTTCACAGTAACAATCAGTTAAGTGCTTGTTTAACCAAACAACTGAATACCATCACCTGGCCAAGTTCACACATGAACCTAACCATTAAAACGTAAAAGACAAAAAAAAAAAAATAAAGCAGCAGAAGAAAATCCCACACTTTCAGTAGTTACTTTAAGTGTAAATGGATTAAACTCTCCAGTCAAAAAGTAGAGATTGGCACAATAGATCTTTAAAAAACAGTCAAATCATAGGCTATTTACTAGAGACATACATAAAATTCAATGACATGAATATGTCAAAGGTGAAAGGATGTTTCGAGAAAACAAGAACAATGAAAATAGTAACCTAAAGGAAGATCAGGAATAATATTAAAATCAGATAAAATAGACTTTATATCAAAAACTCTTATTAAGGGCAAAGAAGGTCACTCACTATAGACTAATAAAGGGGTCACTTCAACAATAAAACATACGAATTATACAAATAAATGCACCTAATCACAGGGCTCCAAAATATATGAAGCAAAAATTGACAGATGCAAAGGGAGAAATAGGCAGTCTAGCTTAATAGTAGACTTCAATGCACCGCTTTCTATATTGGATAGAAGACTTAGATAGAAAGTCAATAAGTCAACAGAAAACTTGAACAATACTCTAAAACAACTACAACTGGTAGACATATGTAGAGCAATTCAATCAACTGTAGCAGAATATATATCCTTCTCTAGTGAATATGCATTATCCTCCAAGATATATCAAATATTAGATCACAAAAAAGTTTCAAGATATATAAAAACATTGAAATCATGCAAGGTATCTTCTCTGACCACAAAAGAAGGAAGGTAGAAATCAATAACATAGGAAGAATGGGCAATTTCCAAATATGTGGAAATAACACACTTTTGAAGAAACAATTGTTCAAAAAAAATTATGAGAGGAAATTTGGAAATATCTTGAGGAAAATGAAAACACACATCAATAATTATAGGATACAGCAAAGGCAACTTTGAGAGAGAAATATATAGCTCTATATCCTTACATTAAAAAATGAAGAAATATTGCAAATCAGACACTTAACCTCACAAGTGGAGGATATAGAAAAGAGCAAAATAAAACCAAAGTGAGCAAAAAGAAGGAAATAATAAAGATAAGAGTGGCGGTAAATGAAATAAAAAGTTAAAAACAATAAAATCAATGCAACTAAAATTAATTCTTTGAAAAGATCAATAAAATTGACAAACATTAGTATACTGACAAGGAAACAAGAGAAAGCATGCAAAAAACTAAAATCACAGATGAAAGGGGGGTGGCAATAGTATTGTTCCCTTTAGAAATAAAAATGATTGTAAGAGAATACTTTGAACAACTGAGCACCAACAAATTAGTTAACTGAAATGGACAAATTTCTAGAAGCATGTTAATTACCCATACCAACTCAAGAAGAAATAGCAGATCTCAATAAACAAATAACTGGAAAAGAGATTTGAATCAGTAATCAAAAACCTCCCAACAAAGGAAAGTACAAACTGACCATATCCCACAACATATTGCAAAAACTACACACTATTTCCAAGTGAGATTTGCAACATGTATGCAAGGGTGTCTCAACATAAGGAAATCAATTAATATAATACAACAGATTAACAAAGCAAATGGGGGAACACAAATGATCATCTAAATTGGCACAGCCAAGGCATTTGACAAAATTCAGCATCTTTTCTTGATAAAAACACATAGAAAACAAGGAATAGAAGAAAATGTCCTCAAAGTGGTAAAGTGTATATAAAAAACATACACACACCCAACTACTTACTCAATGGGAATGACTGAAAGTTTTCCCTCTAAGATCAGCAACAAAGCATGGCTACTCAGTGCCACCACTGTTATTGGCCATTAAACTGGAAGTTCTAGCCAGAGCATATAGACAAGAAAAAGATATAAAAGCCTTGAAAATTGGAAAGGAAACTGTAAAACTTTCCCTATTTTTAGAAAACAAGATCTTTCAGCAAATTCTGAAAGTTCTGCATCAAAGCTACTGGAGATAATTAATGAACTTAGGAAAGTATAACGTACAGGATCAATATGCAAAAATAAGTAATGTTTCTATACAAAGTAATGAATCTGTATAGAAAATTGAGAAAAAAAAACATTTACCATAGCAACTAAAAAGAATCAAATATTAAGGAGTAAGATTAATAAAGGATGTAAATACTTAATAAAGGATACATGTGGAAATTACTAAACATTGCTAAAAGAAACTAAAGAGTTCCTAAATAAATTGAAGGACATTTCATGTTCATGGATTGGAAAACTAAATACTTTTAAGATGTTGAGGACACTCAAAGCATTTTACAAATTCAATGCAATCCCTACCAAAATTCAAACAACCTTCTTTGAATAAATGAAAAAAACAATTATCAAATTTATATGTTAGGATAAGGAACTTCGAATTGCCAAAAGTATCTTGAAAAAGAACATAGTTGGAAGACTCATATTTTCCAAAGATATAACAAAGCCATAACTATCAAAGCAGTATGTGACTACCACAAAACAGACATATAGACTGATGGAATGGACATGGGTGTCGTCCATTCAATTGGTTAAGAACAGTCTCTTCAAAAAACGATGCTGTGAAAACTGGATATCCATAGGCCAGGAATTAAGGTTGACATTCACTTCACACCAAATACATAAATATCAATCAATGACCTAGATATAAGAAATACAACTATAAAAATCCTGGAAGAAATCATACTGAAGCATCTTCCAGGCTTTATGTCAGGCAGTGATTCCTTAGACTTTACACCAAAAGCAGGAGAACAAAATAAAAAATAGATAAATGGGTCTTCCTCAAAATTAAAACTTCTGTGCATGAATGGACTTCACCATGAATATAACAGACAACCCACAGAATGGGGGAAAATATTTGGGAATCAAAATCCTATAAATGATGCAATATCAGAATATAAAAAGAAATCTTATAGTTCAACAACAAAAGGACAAAAAAAGTAAAAATTAGCAAACCATTTGCATATACATTTCTCCAAAGAATATATATATATGTATAAATGACCAAAAAGCACATCAAAAAATGCTTGGCATTAATAGCCATTAAAGAAATGCCAAACAAAACTTTACATATCGACTAGAATGGCTAATACTTTTTAAAAAAATAATGAAAATAAAAAGTACTAGGGCATGGAGAAATAGGAACATTTATTCATTGATGGAGGGAATGTAAAATGGTACAGCCTCTGTGGAAAAGAGTTTGGCAGTTCTTTGGAAAGTTAAAAATAATATTACCAAATCACCTAGAAACTCCACTGGTAGGTATCAAATCAAAAGCATTGAAAACAGGAACTTGAACAGGTATTTGTACACTGATTCATGGAACTATTATTCACAACGTCAAAGGATGGAATCAAGCCAAGAATCCATCAATGAATGAGTGAATTAAACAATATGTGGTATATGCATGCAGCGGAATTTTATTCAGCCATGAAAATGAAGTTCTGATATATGCAACAACATGGAAGACATTTTGAAGACTTCACATTGAGTGAAATAAGCGACGCACAGAGGACAAATATTGTGTGATATCATTGACATTAAATAATTAGAATAAGCAAATTCACAGAGTCAGAAGCTTGAATATAAGTTACCAAGATCCAGGATGGGGGTTGGGAAGAGGGAGTTAATGTTTCCTTAGCACAAGACTTGCTTTTTGGGGTGTTGGAAAAGTTTTGGTAATAGACTGGGAATGATGGGAGCACAGCATTGCGTATGTAGTTAACGCCGCTAATTTTTATATTTGAGTTTGATTAAAGGAGGAAAATGTAAGTTGCAGATATATTACAAGAATATAATTTTGTTAAAAAACCTAGGCACTGTGCAAAAGAAACAATGAATCCTTAACAGTAAATCATAATAATAATCTTCCATAAATTGTAACAAGGTTACTGTACCAAATCATATTGTTAGTAATAGGGAAAATGTGCCTGTGAAGGAATATTTATAGGAACTCTGTTTTTTAATGATTTTTATCTAAACCCACAACGTCTCTAAACAAATAAATAATTTTTAAAAAGCTTTATGTGTTCCCTCTTGAATTTTTTCACCTAGGTAATTCTCCCTTGCAAAATCAATTTTGCATTTTAATTATATAGTACCATGTTTTTTTAATCCTTTTTTAAAAATTTTTATTGGATAATATAACATATAAACAAAACAAAGAAAGAAAAAAAAATAGTTTTCAAAGCACTCTTCAACAAGTACTTACTGAACAGATCCCAGAGTTTGTCATGGGCTACCATATCCTCTCAGATTTTTCCTTTCAGCTTCTTCAGAATACAGGAGGCTAGAAGGAATATTTGTTTATCATCACAATTGACCTTTTCTTTTTTGTGAAAAATAACATATATACAAAAAAAGCAATAAATTTCAAGGCACAGCACAACAATTAGTTGGAGAACAGATTTCAGAGTTTGGTATGGGTTACAATTCCACAGTTTTGGTTTTTACTTCTAGCTGCTCTAAGATACTGGAGGCTAAAAGAAAAATCAATGCAATGATTTAGCAATCATATTCATTTGTTAAACCCTATCTTCTATGTATAACTCCACCATCAACTTTGATCTTTCTATCCTACTCATTAGGGGTATTTGAGCTACAGCTATCCTAACTTTTTTTGTGTTGGGAGGGGCTATCAGTAATAAGTACTATGTTTTATTTAATCCCAAAATTTTATGCCATATTTCTTGGAATAATGTCTGTTAATTCAGCCTGCTATATAAATCTAGATTTAAACCACATTTTTAAGTTTATATTTTTATTTATGGTTTTACTACAGCTATTATTTATTTATTTAACAAATTTATTCAATTCCCTCTCATCCTACTATTATAGATAAAAATTCAATTCAGATTTTGCTATTTCCTCCCAACACTTCAAAGCTCTTTTACTTATTTTTATTGTTTTAATTTAACAATCACTGTCATACAAATTTTCTGCTAATGGCAATATAACCATAGAGTTACTTTGTGTGCCAGATTTGGACCTGCTTTTTCTTAGACATTTTCTATACCCAATGACTATTCTGTTAAATATTATATGCAGATGACCCTCATAGGGTATGTCTCCCAGAAGCTCAAGACAATTCATTTCTCCCAGGGTTTGCTCCATGGGTTGAACTGTTGGGAGGTTAGAGGATATGAGGATCAGAGAAGTGGATTATCTCCTCTTCTCTTAGTATCTTTGTTCTAGTTCTCTTAAAGCATAATTCTGCAGTTTCAGCTTTTGTCCATTAGCCTTGTCCTATTGACTCCAGCTATACCATCTCTTTTTTTGTGCATCCTTTGAGGAATGGTGGCTTACTACATGTGCTAATATCTGATTTGCCTCACAACCCATTTTCTGTCTCAGCTCTCCAATGATCTAGGTAACTAATTATCTATGTAAAATCTCCTTTTTAAATATATATGGTCATTTACTTTTTCCTGTTTCTATCCTGACTAAAACAAAAATTCTTATTAGACTATTACTTTTCCACATTTTTTTCCTAAGGGAATGGATCTGGTTTAACTGATAAATAAACAGTATGAAACAGTCCATAATAGCTCAAGGAGTTCAGCTTGTTTGGCCTCAAGAAGAATAGGCAAATAGTTGAAATTAAACTGGTTTGTTATGTGACATATTAAAGAGAACAATAGTTCAATATTACTAATCTCAAAAAGAGAATAAGAAAAATATAAACTCAAAATAATTTAGAATGAGCAAGCAGCTTTTAGCAAAATAGATCCATTTAAAAGGAAGTGTAAATGAAAACCAGGAATGCCTAAATAGGGTGGGATGTTACACTCTGTGTAGTTAGCAATCAAGAACATCCTCATCTTAAAGAGGTTGGATAAAACTTTGTTATAAAGACATGGCACAGTGTCTAAACATATGGTGAAAACCTCAGTAACTGGCAGAGAATAAATTTTAGGGGATTTATATAAAGAAGTGAAGTCAGGGTCATAAAATCTTAATCCTTTAAGTATTCTTGGAAGTATAAACTACAACTCATTCACTTTTCAAAATAAAACAAAAGCCAAGTGACAAGAACTCCAACTAATAATATGTGTCTTAGTTCAGTGGTCAGACATTTGTCTCTTAATCCCTTGCTTATTCACTATTGGTCTACTTCCCAAAGAATTATGGACACGGTGATTTTAGTGGGGACACTGTTTTTGTTTTGTGCTTACTGAATGTATATTTTAAAAATAGTGACTATATGTTCATTGAATTTTTATGTTTATAATAAATACAAAGAAAAGTCATTATATTTTAAGTATTGTAACAGCTGCATTTATTGTCTCATTGATCCTCATATGTGAGTTGTGGTTTACATTTGAAACTCTAGTTCTAGTTGTTATGTCTGGATAAACATACATAACACTATATTTATCTGAATTGTGTTAAACATCCCTAGTAACTCATTCTGGTTTTTTGAAAAGTGAACAGGATTAGACCAGGGGCTTCTAGTCCCTTCTCTCTGTAGGACAAACTGCACTCTAAACTTTACTTCCAGTGGCCCTAATGGCTGTCTCCTCTAGAGCAGAAAGAGCTGGCATTTCCCATATAATTCAGATTCTCCTATTTCTGGGCAGGTGGATTTTCTTGACAACTCCTGGAAACAGCCAAGAGCCTATCTGAGATTTTTTATTTCTAAGAGGGATTAATTTTCTTGCATGTTCTACTAAAAGAGAAAACAATGGTAAGAGAAGAGATTCCCTTTCATCAAACACAGATGCATGCTATAACAACAGCACGTGACCTAGGCATGTCTGCATGGGATGAAAGGAGAATTACAACTGTACCTTCTCTTACTGACACTTGAACCCAAATTTTCCCAATAAAGCCTATTTTTCAACTCAATGTGACATTAAGGAATTCACCCTGATCTAGCTTACAGGTCAATAATTTAAGGAATTATGTAAAATAAATGACATTTGGGGTGCCGTACAAATAGAGTGATAGATAGATATAATTCTGTTAAGTGTTTGGTTTTGTACTGCTAACAGCTGAAAATCACTTAAGATTGTATGATGGCCACTTAATGAGTCCTGGGTAGGGAATATGTGGAGTCACAAGCTCACATAGTGGCCAACATTGGACCATTGAGCATTGGTCGAAAGATGTCTGCCAATATTTGGGTGGCAAGTATAAAAACCAACCTTTCAGGAGAGTCAAAATGGAATCAGGAAAATCAAGGAAGACCTTTAGTGAGAAAAGAGTAGATCTTCTTGGCAAGTTGTTAAATAAGGGATTTAGTATTTCCATTGAAAATGGAATATGGGAATGCAGTTGATCATGAAAGATTACATCAGTGCAAGGATAAAAAGCAAATCTTTTCTGAAGCTGTCAACAGTTGTTAATCTGACTTTTTTTTAACATTCTTCCAATTAGTATCACAGTTTCCCTAATTGTTGTGACATGTCTGTACCTATGCCTAGTAGTTAAGAATATTTGGATATTGGTAAGATGCCAGAGTCAGGAGTTTGACAGGTGTGTTACAAATGGTATTAAATGGATTTGAGTGAGCTTTTGCAGTGTTTCTCAAAACATAACACAAACCATTTACGCTAAAATCACCTGAAAAGTTGTTATAGTATCTATTGCTGTATCCTCTAAATCCATCAAAATTCTGGAAATAGGTCTTGGCAATCTGGATTTTTAAAAGGCTTGTCAGATTACTCTTTTGAATAATAAAATTGAAGAATTTTTACCTAAGGAGATGTTATTGATAGTATAGTTTATTAGACAGAGGGCTGTATTTCTAAAGAAAGGCATGAGATTTCAATCACAGATATCTTTAAATATAGGATTTTAAAAAATTTGCACCAAGTAGATAAAAATAGCTATGCCTGGAGGTGACCTTCAATTCTGTGATTCTATAATTTTTCTTCTAAAATAGGATTAATCACCTCTCACTGAGTGGGTGTTAGTTCTAAGTATTTCAATTATTTTCCCCTTCTACATAATTTTGTTTATGAGTCATCAGAGTTAAGCAGCTTTAAAAACAAATTCCACTTGTTCTTAAAAATAATTCTCATGTATCTATAATATCCTTACCTTGAAGCCAATATGCATTTCAATTGTAAAACCATCCTTAATACATGCCAGGTACCTAATTATTTGATAAAAACACAAATAGGTCCCAGTGCACCCACAGGACTGCATCCCTACTGTTTGGTCTTTATTTCTGACCTCATTACTCAAGATATAGGTCTTTTTTATTAGAGAAATCGGGGGTTTACAGAACAATCATGCATCAAACACAGGATTCCTGTACGCCTTTTCACCAACAACACCTGCATTGGTACTAATAATTTATTACAGTTGATGATAGCACTTTTTTTTTGTAATTCTATTTTTAACAGTAGTTACTCTGTTACAATTGAAAGATGACTTAAGTAGTACTATTAACTATTGTCCATAGTTTATTTTCACGCATGTCTTTGTTTTGTTAATCATCTATACATACACTGCTTAAAGGGAGTGTTAGCCCTAAGGTTTTTACAACCACACAGTCACAAGAAGAAAGCTATTTAGTTATACAACATTTTCAAATATAAAGGCTACTGAATTATAGTGCAACAATTTCAGGTATTTCCTTCTGGTTATTTTAATGCACTAGAAAGTATATAGTGTGTGTGTGTGTGTGTATATATATATCCTATATATTCCCAGTTACAACTTTTCCCTCTCATTTTATCATTCTGTTAATCTTCAGGGATATCTGGGCCGTGACCATTCTAAATTCTTCATGCTGAAAAGGGGTATTGACATTATGGGATAGAAGAATGAACCTGGTTGACACTCTTGGAGAGACTGGTACATCTGGATTTCAGGGCTTATCTGGCATACGAACCATCTAGAGGCTTTAAGTTTGTGAATAAGTAAACTTAATAGGTAAAACTGTTATAGAGTCTTAGATAAGGCCCAAGTTATTCTTTGGGGTTTTCGGGAGTACTGTTGTTTGGGGTTTGGCATACTGTGTCAATTTGCAATGTCTATCTGAAATTTGCATAAAAGTAAATTCCAGAATGACCCCTTGACTCTATGTGAAATCTCTTAGACACTGAAACTTTATTTTGTTTCAATTCTCTTCACACTTTTGGCCAAGAAGCCTTTCTCAGTCTCACAATGCCAGGGCCATGCTCATCCCTGGGAGGCATGCCAGGGAGACTTATACTCCTTACATAAGCCATGTAGAAGGGATGGTGGTGAGCTTATTTGCAGAGTTTGGCTTTAAGAGAGAGGCCACATCTGAGCAACAAAAGACATTCTTTGGGAGTGACTTTTAAGCAAATCTATAAGTAGGCTTATCTTTGCCTTTACAGCAATAAGTATCATAAGGGCAAGCCTCAAGATTGAAGGCTTGGCTCATTAAATAGGGAATCCGTAATGCTTGAGAGAATATTAGGAATTCCCCAGGCGGGGAACTTTAACAGTTCCACATTCTTTCCTCCATTCCCTCAAGGACTTTGCAAATATTTCTTTTATTTTTATTTTCTGCCCAAAATTCTATGGAATGTATCAGGGATTTTATAATAACCTGTAGAGTCTAATCAGATCTTATTCCATATTCTAGGGTCCATGTAATTAGGTTGTTTAAATAAACTTACCAGAAAGGTTAAATTAGATAGTGTGCTATGGAAAATTTAAATGTTGGAGAAAATAAAATTTCTTCTTTTGATCGCAACACTAGTTGAAATTTTGAAATACATATAATATCATCCTTTACCCTGTATTCTGATTTACCTTAGTCCTAACCAAATCCATTTCAATCATATGTCTAATTGAAGTCTGATCTGTTTCTAAGCTTCTTTAATAATTGTTGTATGGAGTAATTCTGAATTTCAGAGCTGAAGTACTTTAACTCTGTGTCTTAGGTGTCACACAGGTACCGAGAGTTCCAGGGCAGTACCAGGTTATACACAAAGAGCATAGTATTTCTTTATTTAAATATAACAGTTGTAATTTAGGAATAAATGTGACTGCTGTAAGAGCTTACAAATTAGGAACCTTTGCAATGAGCTTTTTTGAATATTCTATATTCTTTAATCATCAATTGCTTAATCTGTGCCCACTTTGTATCTCCTGATAATCTATGCACTCAAATTTAGATCTCAGAGTTTGCTCATTATAGTTAGTTTATATCAGTGAGACCATACAATATTTGTCCTTTCATTTCTTGCTTGTAATGTTCTTAAGGTTCATTCACCTCATTGCATGCCTCACAACTTCATTTCTTTCTGCTGCCATGCAATATCCCATCATATATACACAGCACAGTTCACTCTTCCACTCATCGGTCAATGTATCCTTGGGCCACCTCCATCCACTGGCAATTGTGAATAATGCTGCCATAAACACAAGTGTGCAAATGTCTATGCATATCTCTGCTACCAGGTCTTCCAAGTATATGCAAAGGAAATGGATTGCAGGATAATATGCCAACCCTATACTTAGAATCCTGTAGAATGACCACACTGCCCTCCACAGAGGCTGCACCATTCTATTTCACTAACAGCAGTGAATGGGTATTTATCTCTCTCCCCATCTTCTCCAGCTCTTGTATCTTTCTGTTTTTTTTTTTTTTCAATTTTATTGAGATATATTCACATACCACCAAGTCATTCAAAGTATTCAGTCACTGGCTCACAGTATCACATAGTTGTGCATACATCCCCATGATTGAGTTTAGAAAATTTTCATTATTCCAAACCAGAAATAAGAATAAAAAAACCCAAATCCTCCCATACTCCTTATATCTGCTTATTGTTGGCCCATAGTATTAGTGTAGTAAATTTGTTACTGTTGATAAAAGAATATTAAAATATTACTATTAACTAGTCCATAGTTTGCAATGCAAGAACTTATTTAGGTACATGACTGTGAATAACCACTTTCAATCAAATTCATGTACATTACATTACTATAATGTATAATCTCAAACATGAGCTACCATCTCCTCTATCCATTCCCAAACATTTAAGTTCAAAGTCTTTAACAATTCTACATATATTAGGTAACCACTCTCCCTTCTCTATTTCTCTCTACCTCTAGGTACTCTATATTCTACATTTTAAGAATATGAATTTGCATGTTCTAGTTAATCCATATTAGTGAAATCATACAATAGCTGTCCTTTTGTGTTTGGCTTATTTTACTTAGCATCAAGGTCCATACCTATTGTCACATGCTTCAAGACCTCATTCCTTCTTATTGCTGTAGAGTATTCCATCATAGGTATAGACCACATCTTGTTTATCCACTTGTCTATTGATGAACTCTTGGATTGTTTCCATGTTTTGGCCACTATGAACATCATTGTGCAAATGTCTGTTCTTGTTCCTGTTTTCAGATCTTCTGGATTTATACCTAGAGTCAGAATTTCTGGATAGTAAAGCAATTCAATACTGAGATTTCAAAACTGTCCTTCACAGTCACTGTATTTTATATTCCCACCAGTAGTGAATAAGTGTTCTAATTCATCCACATCCCCCCAACATTTGTAGATTCCTGCTTGTTTAATAGTGGCCATTCTTGTGTAGGATGATATCTCATTGTGGTTTTGATTTGCATTTCCCTAATGCAGATGAAGGGGAAGCTAATGAAGATGAGGATATTTTCTTGTGCTTTTTAGCTATTTGTATTTCATTTTCATAAAAAATGACTATTCATATCTTCTTTCCTTTCTATAATTGGGTTGTTTGTCTTTATATTGTTGACTTGTAGAATTTGTTTATATACACTGGATATCAAATCCTTATCAGATGTATGGTTACTAAATATTCTCTCTCATTGAGATGGCCACCACTTCACTTTTTTGATAAAATATTTTGAAAGACAGAAGTGTTCAATCTTGAGGAGTTCCAATTTATCTAACTTTTCTTTCATTCTTGTGCTTTGGGTATAAAGTCTCAGAAGCTGCCTCTTATCACTGAGTCTTGAAGATGTTTCCATATATTTCCTTCTAGAAGTCTTATAAAACTGTTTCTTATACTTACATCTTTTATCCACTTTGAGTTAATTTTTATATAGCATGTGTGGTAGAGGTCCTCTTTTATTCCTCTGAATATGAATATGCAGTTCCCCCATCACCATTTATTGAAGAGACTATTCTGTCCCAGTTTGGTGAACTTGGTGGTCTTGTCAAAGATCAAATGACCATAGATCTGAGGGTCTATTTCTGAAATCTCAGTTCTATTCCATTGATCAATAGGTCTATCTTTGTGCCAAACCATGCTGTTTTGACCACTGTGGCTTTATAATGAGCTTTAAAGTCAGGAAGTATAAATCCTCCCATTTTGCTCCCCCTTTTAAGGATACTTTTGGCTATTTGAGACCCCTTTCCATTCCAGATTACTTTAATAACTAACTTTTCCAAGTCTGCAAAGGAAGTTGTGGGAACTTTTATTTATATTGTATTGAGTCTGTAGATCAATTTGGGCATAATTAACATCTTAAAGGCATTGAGTCTTCCTAACCATAAACAAAAAATATCTTTCCATCAATTTAGGTCTTCCTTGATATCTTTTAGCACTGTTGTAGTTTTCTGTGTACAGATTTTATTGTTTTTTTTTTATTTTTGTTCTCCAATTTATTTATTTCCACTTTAATCCTTATTATTTCTTTTCTTCTACTTGTTTTAGGGTTTACACTCTTGGTTAATTCTATTATTAGTTACTTGATTCCTTTAGTTGCTATTGTAAATGGAATTTTTTTCTTAATTGCCTCATCAGTTGTGTTACTAGTGTATTACTAGTATATGGAAACACTACTGATTTTTGTGCTATTATCTATTATCCTGCCACTTTGATTAATTCATTAGGTCAGGTAGCTATGTCATAGATTTCTCAGGATTTTCCAAATACAGGATCATGTCATTGCAAATAACAAGACTTTATTATTTCTTTTAAGATTTGAATGCCTTTTATTTATTTTTCTTGCCTAATTACTCTAGCTAGAATTTCTAGCACAAAGTTGAATAACAGTGGTGATAGTGGGCATCCTTGTCTCAGTCCTGATTTTAGGGGGAAGTCTTTCAGTCTCTCACATTGAGTATGATATTAGCTGTAGATTTTCCATATATGAAAGTTGCATATACAGAAATAATGACGGAGTTTCTTTCAATTCCTACTTTTTGAAGGTTTTTTTTTTTATCAATAAAGGATACTGAATTTTGTCAAATGCCTTTTCCACATCAATTGAAATGATCATATGTTTTTTACTTTCAATGCGTAATGTGTTGTATTACATTGACTGACTTTCTTCTTTTGAACCACCCTTGCATACCTGGAGTAAACCCCACTTGGTCGTAGTTTATAATTGTTTTAATGAGTAGTGGATTTTATTTACAAGTATTTTGTTGAGAATTTTTATATTATATTCATTACAGATATTGGTCTCTATTTTCCTTTCTTATAGTATTTTTATCAGGTTTTGGTTTTAGAATGATGTTACTTCATAGAATGAGTTAAGTAGTGTTCCCTTTCCTTCAAACTTTTGGAAGAGTTTTGAACAGGAGTGGTATTAACTAGTTAAGAATGTATGGTTAAACACCCCTGTGAAGCCACATGGTCCTGGGATTTTCTTTATAGGGAGGTTTTAGATGACTGATTGAAACTTTTTATTTGTGATTGTTTTGATGAGGTCTTCTATTTCTTCTCAAGTCAGTAGGATATTGATGTGATTTTAGGAAATTGTTCATTTTATCTAAGTTGTCTAGATTGTTGGTATACAGTTATGCATTGCATCCGTTTATGTATTTATTTTTGGGGGGTCCATGGGAATGAGCCCATATTATTTCAGATTTACTTTATTTGTCTGTTCTCTCCTTTTTGATTTTTGTCAGTTTAGCTAAGAGTTTGTCAGTCTTGTTAATCTTCTCAAAGAACCAATTTTTGGTTTTACAGATTTTATTGTTTTTTTTTATTTTTGTTCTCCAATTTATTTATTTCCACTTTAATCCTTATTATTTCTTTTCTTCTACTTGTTTTAGGGTTGGTTTGCTGCTCTTTCCCTAGTTTCTTCTGTTGTTCAGGCCTTTGGTTTAACTCTTTCTTCCTTTTAAATGTAGTCATTAAGAGCTATAAATTTCCCTTTCAGTACTGCCTTTGCTTCATCCCATAGGTTTTGATATGTTGTATTCCTATTTTAATTTGTCTCAAATATTTACTAATTTCTCTTGCAATTTCATCTTTGACCCACTAATTGTTTAAGAGTGTGTTGTTTAACCTCCTTATATCTGTGAAAGTTTTGGTTCTTTGATGGTTATTGATTTACAGCTTCATTCCATAAGGATCAGAGAAAGTGCTTTGAATAATCTCAATCCTTCTAAAATTATTAATATTTGTTTTGTGCCCTGGTAAATAATCTATCCTGAAGAATGTTCCATGAGCACTTGAGAAGAATATATATCCTGGTGCTTCGAGATGCAACAATTTATCTATCTTTTAGGTCGAATTCAAGTATCCCATTGGTTAGGTTCTCTATTTCTTACTAGTCATCTGCCTGGTTGTTCTATCTATAGAAGAGAATGGTGTGTTGAAGACCCCCACTATTATTGTAGAAACATCTTTTGCCTTTGCTTTCCTTATGTACTTTGGAGCTCCTTGATTGGGTGCATAAACATTTATGATTGTAATTTCTTTTTGGTAAAGTGTCCCTTTTATCAATATATAGTGTTCCTCCTTGTCTCATGACATTTTTACATGTAAAGTTTATTCTCCTTGATATTAGTAAAGCGACCCCAGCTTTCTTTTGGTTACAATTTGCTGAGAATATTTTTTTCCATCCTTTGACTTTCTACCTATTTAAATTTGGGTTTAAGTTTAGTCTCTTGTAAGCAGCATATAGATGGATCGTATTTTTAATCAGTTCTGCATATTTGTGTCTTTTAATTGGGGAATTTAATCCATTAACATTCAAAGTTAATAATGTAAGGATTGTTCTTTATTCAACTATCATTCCCTTGTTTTTTATTCATCAGATCTATTTCTATTTCTCTCATTTACCCTTTAAGTTGCCCTTACTAATGCTCTTAAAGTGTGTGCCCTCCTCATGACATCTCTATCCTGTCTTTTTTTTTTCACCCAATAGAACTCTTAATATTCCTTATAGGAGAGATCTCTTGTTAACAGGTTCTCTCAGCATGTTTATTTATGAAAATTTTAAACTCTCTTCACTTTTGAAGGACAGCTTTTCTGAATTAAGAATTCTTGGCTGTCAATTTTTCTCTTTCAGAATCGTAAATAAATCACAACAATGCCTTATTGCCACTAGGGTGCCAATGCATAGTCAGTGCTTTATCTTAGGTGGCTTCCCTCGTATTTGTTGATTCACTTTTCTTTTGTTGCTTTCAGTTTTCTCTCTTTTTTTCAGGATTTGATAGTCTGATTAATATGTATCTCGGGGTAGGTCTATTTGGATTTCTTCTATATTGAGTTCATTAGGCTTCTGTGATTTACAGATTTATGTCTTTCATAAGGGTTGGGAAGTTTTCCCCAATTATCTACTCAAATAGTATTCCTAGCCTTTCTTCTCTTCTCCTTCTGAGACACCAATGTTTCTTATATTCGTGCACTTTGTGTTGTCAATCATTTCCCTGAGATCCAATTAAAATATACTATCTTTTTCATTATTTGCCTTTTTCTGCATTTGAATTCCATTATTCTATCTTCTATTTCACTTATTCTTTCTTCTGCCTCTGCTGTTGTGTCTGTAGTATATATATATATATATAGTTTATCTACAATGTCTTTCATTTCCATAAGATCTGCTATATTTCTATCTATTATATCAAATTATTCTTCAAGCCCTTCTAGAGTCTTTTTGATATCTTTTATGTCTTAGGCAAATGATTGTATTTATTTAAATTTGTTTGAACAGCTTTAATTAGTTGTCTCTAATGCCTCCTCTGGCTGTTGAATTTGGCCATTTGGCTTGACCATATCTTCTTGCATTCTCTGTGCTTTGGCATTTGATTATCTCAATGAGGTTATTTTGAAAGTCAATTTCAATCACTCATCTAAGATTCTGTTTTTGTTTGAGTTTCCCCTGAAGGTCTTCTTTGGCACCTACATGGTTAGTAATTCCCAGCCAAAAAAGGCTCACACCAGAAGCTTCTAAGAGCTGGGAAAAAAATCAGTTTGTCAGACTAAACTTTACCTGTTTTCCTAGCAGATAGCCCTTTAGGACCACCTCTCCCCCACAACCTCACTTCACCCCAGCTATGGCAGTCTGCTGGTCAGGGAGCCAACCAGGCAACAATCCATCCAAGGCCACAGCTATCCTTCTGTTCTACTGACTCCAGGCAGAGGGGATGGGCACTGCGCACCTTGGCCGAGACCCTGCCTGTGGGTGCAGTGTGTCTGATGATTCCCAGGCTCCTGTGTAGAAAGGCCTTGGGCTGTGGGACTCAGAAATTCAACTTCTGCCAACAGCTGTCTCAACAGTGTTTCTACTTTTGGCCAGCCAACAAGACCTGGGCTTGTTTAGAGCATTGCTTTGACAGTAGGATCATCTGTATTTCTCAGACAAAACGGGGCCATCTGCCCATGTAGGAGAGTGTAGCACAGCTACAGTGGGCCAGGGATAGGGTCTGAAAAGGCTCTGAAAAACCCTGCAAGCTGCCTGCACTTCCCAGCCAGCCCAGCAGATGGCACTGTGTGGTGACTTAGTCATCCTCAGAAGCTGTTTACCTCCTGGAGCATGACAGCATCTGACTGGGTGGGGCTGAAACTGTGGAATTCCTGTGCACTCACTTCATTGGCCAGAATCTGTGTGCCCCATTTTACTTAGCAGAGGATTCCCTCAGCTGCCCAAATCTTCCAGCCATCTCCCTCCAAAGATTGGGCTTCCTGCTGCTGTTTCATTTAAGGTGGGTGATGGGCACTAGGACCCAGGGCTGGAAACAGAGTCTCTGTCCACTTTTTCTCAGACTCTTTCACCTTTACTGATCTGGGCCTTGAAATGTCCTCCCCTATTGTCCCAGGTTCCTAAACAGTTCATTTGCATATTTTCTGCCTGGCTACTTTGCTGCTTTTAGGGAAGATTTTGTAGTTCCCTCCCTATTGCTCCATTTTGGAAAATCCTCCTTGGTTCCCCTTTGTATGCTGCCCTCCCCCATGGCTTAATTCCTGCCATGGGTCTCTGTGGGCTTGGGTCTCTGTGTCTGGATATAGGAGGGGATCTGTCTTACTGTTGGGAGAGACTTTATAGTCTGTGTCCCCAGAGGAAGGTGGGAGGGATCCTGGCTGCTTCCTCCATGCATTTTCCAAGATGTGTAGGACCAAGTAAGAGAGAGGGGAGAAGATCAGGTAGTCCAGGATAGAAGTTTCCTATCCTACTTTTTTCTTTCTTCAATTCAACACTTGTGGTATCCTTCTCCAGTATCTACTTCCCTTCAGAGTTCTGAACAAATAAGAATTATCCTTTTATTTGCTGAATCTCTAAGGAGAGGTTTTCAGTTGCCATATTGATGGTGTTGCCTCCTCCGATATAGGTGATTTTTAATTTCCTAAATTGCAAAAAATTTTGTATGTTCAGGATTGTCTCTAAGGGGCTGAGAACTATGGGCATCTCTTTAACTTTCTAGTACCCCTGACTGGTCAAAATAACTTTAAAATGGACCCTGAGGCACGTATTGCAGGAAAGCTGTTAAAAGTGTAAAACAACAGAATAAGATATACTTGCCAGGGTAGGACATGTATAGACTAATGTTATCTTACGTTTTATGTTTGTTTCTAAAAACATTATATTTTACATCTACTGGACAGAATAACCCAAAACAAACACTTCTCTAAGAGAGAAAATATCTTACAAGCTTACCCAATTTACTTTATGGCACAGACATAAGAGCAGGACTTCTTTCATATTTCATATGGTCCACTCTGTTTTCAACCAAGGTTACCCAAACTCATGATCTTAGTTCCTGAGTTAAAAGCAGATGAACAGATTAATTTACTATAATGTAATATCTTTTAAGTATCATAGGAACAGTTTGGAGTGTGGCTGAAGGAAAGGATCATTTTCTGCAGATTATACACTATTTTTAAAAAATGTTGTACTAGGAATTAAGCACATATATTCACATGGTGCATTAGTTCTGTGAGAGGAAGTAATAAAAGATAATTTTAAATGAGGAAATTTGCAAAAAATGTTTTATTAAACTTCTCTAATGACTCTGAAACTTTAGATGATGGAAAAAGAATTGTCCAATTTCAAAAATGAGGCAGACTACCAAAGAAGGAGAAGTTATTTCATATTTTTGTTGAAATGAGCATATTTATTCATTAGTTGAGTGGTCTTCTATTTCACAGCACACAATGAATTGTTTGCTGATTTGGATTTGACAGTATCTTGTTCCACTGCTGAAGGAATTCAATTTCATTCTGAGTTAGTGCAACATACCATTTTAAGGATTTCCTTTTCTATCTTTGGACTTTAAGAAAGCAATAACTCATGTTGAATGCTTTGGATATTTATGTATTTTGGAAGAAGATTCATTTTTAATATGTATGATAGATTGAATTTCTGGCCATCCTTGACCCTACTACATAAATTGATATATTTTACTTTCATGTTCACTTTGGTTTTTACATTTTATGTTTTCTTAGTTATATTTGGAATCCCTTCCCCCACCTTTACAGTCACACACACACGTATGCATACAGATACGCAAATACACAAACGACCATATATATTTGCCTCTGCCCTCACAACTTTCGTCTTATGTTTCTTGGCCACAGAAATATTTTTTTCTCCATGGTTAGTGTCATTATATAACTGGCTTAAAAAATATACTGCTATTTAAAAATTTATCTGAAACACAATTTTATTTTAGAGAACAAGTACAGACAAGTTTATATAAATAATAAAAAATGTAATATTAGATTTAATAAATTTGAATAGTGGTATGATATGCTTAGAAAAGAAATGACCTATGTATTGGTATCTGCAAATTTTGGAAAGAATAGATATTAAGGTCACACCCTCTATCACTTCTGTCTTTAAGTAATAAGCATTATATTCTAATGTAGAACATTACTAATATGTAGCAAAGTGATTATAGTAATAGCATCTATTTCTGAGATTTATTGTGAATATTAAAGATATAGCTAAATATGCAGTTACAGTTGAAAGGATAGGATCAGTGAAATTAAGGGCAATCATCATTTGAAAGACAGAAGAATGCAAGCAAAAGGAAATGAGACAGAATAATGCTAACTAAAAAAGCACAGCATGGGGATTTGGTGATTAAGTGGGGTATATACAATCATAGAACAGGGGAATACATCAGAGCTAATTATTCCAGCCTTGTAGAATACTAGCAAAAGCTTTGACCTGAAATTGTGTACCAGTGTACTGATCTAGAGCTCCCAAATAATTTCTTTCCAAATCACTTCTATAGTTCAGTAATGGTCTTAGAGCCTGGGACAAGGCAAGTAAGCACAGGATAGAAGTAAAGAACTTTTGTTTAGGCTAAAAGCAATGTGGGGACAGGAAATGCAGCAATTTTGGATTACAGACTATATTCTAAAGCCTGTCATCTCTTCAGAGTTTTATATACCATTAACACAGTCCTTTATGACTATTGTTAAAATTCTAAATTTTGAATAATTATATGTCTAAAATTGTACCTTTTAGGGTTTTCTGGACTCCTATTCCTTAGGGTTGGGCTTTCACTCAAATTAGCATGATAAAATTATGTAAGGATTTATCTAACCCTATCTGGAAATTAGTTGGGAGAAAAATCACTCAAGCAATGGAAACCATTGCTATCGCTGCTGAATCAATAAAATACATTGATTGGGACTTTGTTTAAAATTAAATCATGGTCATATTGCTTTATACATAGCAATGTTAATATTTTTATACATTTTAGAGTGAGTCATTTTCTTTATCAGTTTGATCAAATAATCTTCTTTGTCTCTTAACTTGAACTGTAATTGGTACAGTATGCATCACCACAGCAACAGAATAAATGTGAATAATTTCATGTTTTTTTTCTTTTACATGAAAATACTTGATTCATTATTCTGTGTTAAATTTTTGCTCTTTGGTAACTTTAAGGAAATTTTGCAGATAAATTGCATTTAGTCCACTGCCCTATTAGTGTCCTTCTATGGCACATAGATCCCTCTGATCTCATGTAAATACAGTGCCCAACCCTTCCATAAAAGAACATACACTTAAGTAGACATCATCAACAATCATAGAAGTCCCTATTATATAGATAATTTGACATCCATTGTCATATGATAATAAATTGGATTCAGTATTGGATTTTCAATACTTGTAGTAAAATAAATTATTTAAAGAAATGAATAAATTCACAATTTGTCCTTCATTTCTTAACCATAGTAAATGTATAGGGTGGGAAAATTACTTTAGTAAATAAGTAAATTTAATTCAATATTAAAACAATTTTGTCTTGTTAATGGCGCTCACATTTAAACCCAGGATTTTAGGGTTTCTACTGTAATCGGCAAAAATGCAAGCAATGATAAACTGTGAACAACATGGGCAAATGTCAGACTTCCTTAATGAGAAATTAAAAAATCACCTTTCAGATTTTAGTTTCTCTTTCTTACTTTGAGATGATGGCATCTTAAAGATGACCTTAAGTTTGTCAACTTACAGACTTCATTTTTATGATGTCAAATTAATTGATGAAACATTAAATTTAAAAAGAAGTAATATTTGTTATAAAGTCAATTTCAAATATTATCCGGTACATATTATGACAAAAAATTTCATATTGTTTCTCACTGAACTTTTCACAATGTCAATGATCATTCCTAAAAGTAAAAATATCAAACAAATAAATTTTGATATGTTCCTTATACTAGTTCTTATAAAACCTGAGCTCTGTATTCAGAATATAGCCTTCTTTGATAATTAGCTAGTAAACAACCCCCACAGTTTCATCACGCATGTCAGAAATGTCAGAATTACACTCCCACTGAGAGGCAGGGCACTCAAGAGCATTCATACTTTTACATGAGCAGTAAGATGGCTCAGACGGGGCCGGTGAGTAGTTGGTCAAATAGAATTCTGAAACACTCATTTCTTAACTCTAGCAGAAACTCCACCACATACAGTGTCCTTCAAAGAAATCAGTAAATTTGTCACAGTTTAGGAACTTGCCAGAACAGTTTTAAATTTGGTTACATCATTTGTGGTGTCTAGGGCTGGATGAAAATGCAGGGCTTGTTGTTCACAAATTATAAGAATTCCAATATGGCAAATGCAGAGTATAAAACCAAATATGATGCCCTATGGCCCTATATAGGGTGCATGGCTTTGCAGCCAGCCCTCTGTCTGGGGTATCTCAAGGGCTCCATTTGATTCCTTGAAACAAAGGGCCACTGGACTGGCTCTGATTGTTTATATGGTATCCCACTTCCACCTCTCTGCTCATCAGAGCAGGGAAAGCTTTCCCCTGGCCCTTACTTCCCTATACAATTAATACCATGAGAAATGCCCTTCCTTAGAGCTTTCATTCTTCATTTTCTCATAGAACCAGGTGGAGAAGATAACTAACCCAATCTGCATGTCTGTCCTTTGTCTTGGGTCCTGGGGGGTCACCTATAAGTACCTGGCATTTCCCTCAGTGTTTGCAATTCATCATGGGCTGTCTGGACCACAGCTGATAGTTTTTGCTAAGGAGATGACTCAGAGTGGGGCCAGAACCACTGGTAGTCTTAGGGTGGGGCTGGCCACAACAGAATATCCAATCATGCGATTAGGGGGTTGGGGCTTTAAGCCCCACCATGTCAACCTGACCCCCAACAAGGGGAGGAGAGCAGGAGAATGATTTCGGTCACATGGCCACTGATTCAATAAAAATTGCTACTTAATGAAACCCCAGTAAAAACTCTGTACACTGAAGCTAGAGGAAGCTTTTCTGATTTCACATATCACTATGCTGAGAGGATACCATGTCCTGACTCCATGGGAAGTGGACACTGGTGCATCGCATTTGATACCTTCCCAGACCACGTCCTATGCATCTTTTTTTTCTTTTTGACTCCTTATTTATATCTTTTTTGTTTGTTTTTTTTTTTTGCCTGGGCAGGCTCCAGAAATTGAACCCAGGTCTCTGGCATGGCAGGCGAGAATTCTACCACAGAGCCACCATTGTACCACCCTACATCCTTTTTGCTATAATCCAACTGTTACCCTAAGTATAGAACTTTCCAAATCCTGGCGGTTGTTGTAGCAAATCACTGAGTCTGAGGGGATGGTGAGAATCCCTGAACTTGCATCAGGAGAGCAAGAGTGTCAGAAGTATTGATTAGAAATCCCTGCGTTTGAAGCTTATATATATATATACAAAACGTATACATATATAGATATATATATACATATTGTGCCAAAATTTTTATCCATTATAATATTTTATCTTTTTTTGATATCAATGTTATGTTGGTCACATTCAAAGAGTATGGGGGCAGGCCACGGTGGCTTAGCAGGCAGAGTTCTCACCTGCTACACCGGAGACCAGCATTGGTGCCTCCTGCCCATGCAAAAAAAAAGAGTATGGAATGTTTTCTCTTCTGCTTGTCAGCAAAATAGTATAAGAGCATGCTATTTTTTCATGAAGTATCTGCTACTTTAATGGTGAAGCAACTTTGGCATGGAGTTTTCAATCTGGAGTAGTTTTTAATGACAGATTAAATTATTTCATAGATGCAGTACTTTTCAGATTTTAAAAAAGGTGTGTCAGTTTTGTTGTTTTACTTTGTTTTCCATTTCACAAAAAAAAAAATGTCAAATTTGCTGGCAAATAGTTTTCCATAAAATCCTTTTAGTATCTGTTTAATTTCTGTAGCATGTATGATTATGCTCTCAGTTTCAATTTGATTTTATATATTTGTGTTCTCTCTCTCACTCCCTATCCTTTGCCTCCCACTGGTATTTATCAATTATTAGGCTTTTCAAAAATGCTAACCTTTGCCTTTTTAATTACTCTTTCTGTATGCTTTTTTCTATCTCATTAATTCCTTTTCTTGTCTCAATTAATTCCTTGTATATTTGCATTTATTTTGCTTTTCTTTTCTAACTATTTGAGAAAAATTCTTAGTGTAACTGCGCTTAGCTCATCACTAGCCCACAAACCATTCGGGTTATTAATAGAAACAATGTTGGTTTACAGGATGATGTAATTTATTCATACTATTCTACTCACATAACCTCTCACTCTGTGTGAGTTTAAGTTTACATAGATACCCAGAAGACCTCATTTCCTTTTGGTTGGTTTTCCTCTTACTTTATTTTTCAATTTACCCCACTTGCTATGTGATTTCATTCTGCTGATGCTCATTTCATTTGCATAGTCTATCACTTTGCTAGTCAACTTAAGACAAACATATCTCTCACCTCAAAAAGGATTAATTGTAATGGAGTAATGAATACAATATTCTCCACCAACAAATGATTTCATTTCTTCTAATGGTCTTTTATTTTCCTGAGACACGTCCACCTCCAAGGCAGAAGACAAGGCAGTCCAAGCCAATCCATCCAGAAAAGGCAGCCCACCAGGGAGAGAACAAAGCAGAGAAGAGCTGGGTATGAAACACCTGCTCAGAATATGTGCTTGACAGCATGGTTGTTTCTTTCTCCGTACTACTTTCTACATTGCAAGTTGGAAAGTCAGCTACTCAGAAACTAAATATTCATTTTTCTTTGACTTGAAATTAGTTTCTGCGGATCAGTGGTATTTGAAAATTTATAGGCTACAATTTTCTATTTTGATCTAATGCCAAATTTTACTATGACATTTTATTAATAGCATTGTTTTATTTCATAATATAATATAGACATATTGAGTTATATCGATATAGCGTATGGTTGAATTGATAATGGGCAGACATGCTCACAGTTTCTTAAATATTATTTTTTTACTACAGTAATTCCTCCCATTCATTGTCATTCCAGTTGAGTTAGCAACAATATCTTGGATCAAATGCAATCATTATGGCTAAATATTTATTTACTTCTTTTGCAATCAATCAATGATTAATTATCAAGAGCCTACTACAAATTTAATATTGTGCTAATGTGTATAAGTTATTATCAAAAAATAAAAGCCATTGCTTTTCTGCCTGAACCAACTTCTATTCCACATGAGAAGACATAAAATCTATAAATCAAATAGAAGTAAAGAAAACAAGGATGTCCCTTATATAAAACAATTGTAAATTTGTTGCTTGTATTAAAATTCATAAGGATATGTTAAACATCTATTTCATGCAAAGCCATACAGGAGATTTTTGAGATTAAAAAAACATATATATGATTCATGTACTTTAAAGAAGACTTTCTTCATTAAAAGCTAATTTGATGGGGGTGGGGTAGGGTGGCGGAGAGATTAGAAGTGATCGGAGAAAATTTCCAGGAGGAAGTAAAGCTTGAACTCATATATTTTAAAGAATGTGGATTTCCAAAAGCAGCTCAAAAAAATGGTTTCTAGTGAGAACATGGGCACACCAGTCATGGAACTGGAATAGGTAATTTCTACAAACCATGGAGAAATATGATTTATTTCATTTTTAAAAGGGCTGTGTTGGAGTAGATTTGAAAACTGGCAATAAAAATTTTAAAACTCAGGTAAGATAATTTTTGTTTCCTAGATGAATACTTCAGACTAAAATATTTGTTTTCAGGTAGAACATTAGGGTCTCAGACATATGTTAACTCACAAATTTAAAATGCTGTAAATATCTTTGCTAAATCTTGATCCAGTCTGCAAATACTCTCAGTATACTTCTCTGTGAAATTAAGTAACCATTCACTTATATGCACTGATTAGATTTTTCCATTCTTAAGGGAGGTGGTCAATCTTGCTATTTCCTTGCTAAATCTTAATGCACACAGCTTTAAATTGAGAAGACACACTGTGAAAGAAACTTAGTTTGTCATCTTTCTTGTATAAAAAAGAGAAAAAAGTTCCAAGAAGGAATATCTGGGATATTGTTGGAAGTATGTCTAGCATTAATTCTCCTAGAACCTAAAATTTGCACTTTGTTATCAAATAGAACCATCAGAGATTTGTAGAACTGTTTTTCACTCAGTAATATTTTGGAGTTATGCCCTCAACCTATATTGAGAGGTGACACAAATGTTAATTCAAAAGAAGCAAATGCATATTTACTGTAAATATGTTGTTGAGAATATGGTGTTTTCCATCACAAAATATTTACTTTAACCATAGTCTGAAAAGTTTTCCTCAGACCTTAGTTCTATAGTTTTAAGAAGTCTTTTTTGTGCTTTTTTACATTTAATTTCATATTTATATATATACTTAAATATAGTTTAATATTTCACTTGTGTTTTCTTTTAATCGTGAACACATTTTTTTTGAGAGACAGTTTGGCAATAGTCTCAAATCCATTTCTGTTGGGTAGCCTCTTATTGCTCAGTAAGAAAAAGAAATGTTTTTTGTGAGGGAATATATAATTTATTCATTGTCCTGATAAATTACAGGATTGAAGATTTATCTGAAAAATATTCAAGTAGATATCTTCAGAGATTTTATTGAAAAAGATTTATGTAGCAAATATATATGTAACAATAAGAAAAACTGATAAATTTTATCATGTAAGAACTGAAAGAATTCTTATAGGAAAACTAAAATTAGCAAAATCAGAAGCATGCATACACGTGTAAGTAAACTACCCAGGAGAAAATTTAGCAAATGATTGCTGAGTTTAAAATAAGTTAACAAGAAAAAAAGGTGAAGCACAATATATTTATAGAAAAAGTATGTTAAGAATATAAAGTAGTTAGAAAAATATGTACAATTTTAAAACTGCACTAACAATAGACCAATAAAAATAAAACATTAAAATATTAATTTTCATTCATTAGACTATTTAAATTAATACTTATATTAACAGTGGATGGAACTTTCCCACAAAAATAAATCTTAAATTACAATGAATTATGATTTCTGTGACTTCTTAACAAATTTAAATTCACTGATTAAAAATGCAAATCCATTCAAAATTCTCCTAATTATGGTAATTTTTTCCCTATAAATTTAAGAGCTTGTGCAAATTCATAACAAGAAAAATAAGAAAAGGATATACATTATTATTTTATTTTGATCAAGCTCATACAGTATAAATGATATTAATCAAAATTTGATTTCATTTTGTAGGATGAATGGTGTTGAGGGATTTCCATTTGATCATTCCAATAAGTAACTTTAGTCCATTGGTCAATTAGCTAATTGGTGGCATCAAATCTTTGCTGAGTATATTCTATTACAAAATTCTATCCTTGTCAAGAAAATTACCCATAGAAACACTGGATCTACCAGGAGATAAACTATAGCCAAAACATATTTATCTCATGATCTCCAAATTTCAACTGTGATCAGTAGCACACTATAGTGTTGTTTTCAGTGTAGGTATTGACATTAACCTAGGGTCAGTGTTCGTTTATATGTAAAATTCCTGTGCATTTCCCTTTACTTAATATACAGTTAACTCTTTTGAAAAGGTAGAGATAAAATTTACCATATAGTGGTAAATTTTTTGCAGAGCCCTTCCTTATTTGTAACTGACCTTTAGAGTTCTCCACGTCTGTTTATTGATTTATGTATAGAAATTGGATGAGGCATCATCATTTTTTTTCACATTTAATGTTAGCTTAAACCATGTCTCTGTTTAAGAGATTCAAATTAGTTTGATTACACAGATCTTGTGAGTGTTTAATAAACTTCTCTCGTGTATTTAATAATGGAGATGCCACAAAAAACTTGATGTTATCAAAATCTCTGGCATTTAAACAATTCTAATTTCCAATTTTATTGTCAATTACTGGTAATTATCTACCTAATCTTTGAAAGTTAATTTTGCTACGTGGTTTGTGCTATATAGGGAGCTCATTTTTTTTGCATGTAGCTAGGGAAACTCTTTCCTTGGCAGAATTGTCTCTGGCCTCTTCAGGGCAACAACAGATTGTTTTTCAAAAAGCTAAACCTTTTATCTACAATGCCCTTCTTAATATCTTGGTGAAACAAGGATTCTGTGAACTCTCTCAAGGGCCATAGCTAGGAAGTGATGAATAAATCAATCATTCCTAGTTTTCAATGTATTTGAATTAATTTTTCTACATTACAAAAAGATATCCCATATCTCAATTTCATTTATCTTAGGACTCCATTGAGTACAGGTTTCAGAAACCAGAATCTCAGGGCAGTAGAAGCATACTAATAAATTCAGTACAATCCAAACTTAGGTCTTTTTACCTCTGGTATTGTGTCTTCCAATGCATGTTCCCGTTTTTGTCAAAATCCAAAATTAACTCTATCTTTACATTTGTTGTATTTCTTCTTCTTGATTTACGCCTTAAATGGGCCTCTCTGGATGTTGGGATCTGACTAAGAAGATTAGCAGAAGTGGCAAATGGGAGTAATTGCTTTCCTCTCATGAGTTCATTGCCTCAGACAATAACATCATAAGTCTTCGGACATGAAGGTGGCTTCTGCCTGAAACGGAGTTAGAGAAGAATCTTCTCCTGACAAAGGAATCTCAATATGGTTTAGGAATTGGAATATTCTGTATTCTACATTTTCCCAAATACCTCTATTCTAATTCTTACATTTGGTTGTTTTCCAATCAATATTTTATCTTGCATATAAGGAAACTGGTGAAGAAGTAAATTCAATTAATATAAAAATTTGATAACCTATAGTGTCAGATTACAAATTTTATTTTCACAGTATTAGCTCCATGATTGTGACAAAAAAGTGATTCATTTGAGGCACTGATGTGAATAGTGATTTTCTTAGAGCACAGAATTTAAACCTTTGGACATACAATTTTCTATTTTTAAGTTCTTACTGCAATCAGATGAACCAGCTCGCTCCACAGTTCTTATATTCACAATGTCTTTCATATTGTTCCTTAACAACAGCCATTTGTGTTAGTAAGGTCTTAGTATCAAATAAACACAGGAAGTTGTTTTAGTAGATGTTTGCTACTTTTACATACCATGGATCATTATGGTTACATCTTTTCATATGAACTAGTTTTAAACCCAAATAGATTATTTTGCCAATCCAAATTCCCATTGTCATGATGATTCATTCCTTGAAACAAGTTTATTTACTAACCATTGTGCCAATTAGGATTCTGACTTGTAAATAGAAAAATTCATTGACTAATATATATTATATAGTTCACAGAATAACCAATAGAGCTTAAAAAAGGGTTCATGGAAAATGTCAATAAACAACAGTCAGAGAAACACCATAAGCTAGACGGAAATGCAAAATTGCCACTGACACCTCTGATCCTATAATATGGCTTTATAAATACCCCTACAAATAAAATTTCCATTGATAGATTTGGGCACCTGACTCCTATCCAATTCTCTACCAGCACGTGAATGTGTAGTTCATTTCTTTAAATACTTCACACATGAGCAAAAGTTCTCACTGTTCTGACAGGTATAACTTAAGTCATATGCCTTCCTTATATGTCAGTGATGTTTTGGTTAGTGAAAGTTGCCAGAATACAATATACCAGAAATGGATTTGCTTTTTCAAAGGGGATTTATTAAGTTGCAAGTTACAATTCTAAGGTCAATGAAAAGTCCAAATTAAGGGACCAAGAAGATGGTCCCTTCACTTAAGAAAGGTTGATCAGGTCCGGTTTCTCTATCACATGGGAAGACACATGGCAATGCCTGCTGTTCCTCTATCCTGGCTTCTTGGTTCAAACGGCTCTGTCAGCTCTTTCTGCGTCTCCAGATATCTGTGTCTTGGTTTCATCTTTGCTCTTGGTGTGGGTTCTCTTAAGGACTCCACTAAACTAATTAAGAACCACATTGATTGGACAGGGTCACATCTCCTTTGAAACAATCTAATCAAAGTCTGGGTCACAGCTCCATGGAAATAACCTAATCATAGGATCACACCCACAGTAAGACTCCCCCCAAAAGATTAGATTAAAAGAAAACTTAAACTCAGAGTTAGAGCTCTGAAGCTATGAAAGTCAGCAGTACCCCATAGAGGAACTGTTTGAAAAGTAGAAAAAGGAATCAGACTTTGAGTAGAGATAGGAAGGACACAAATCTGGTTAGGACTAATGTAGAGCAGAATACAGGGTAAAAAATTATGTTGTCCATATTTTCAAATTTCTACTTCTGTGTGAGACCAAAGGGAGAGTTGTTTATTTGGTGCAAAATCTATATTTTTGGTAGTGCATTACCTAATTTAACTTGTATGCTTAGTTTAGTTGAACATCATGAGTACATGGAATCTTGAGTAGGATGTGAGATTCTGTTGATTTGTCCAGGTTAGTGTGATGCCCTGATATATCCTAGAGAAATATGGGAAGTGAATAAAGAAGTATTTGCAAAGTTCCCTTTGGGTACTGAGGAGAAAGGAGAAACTATTTGACTTCCCCATTTGAAGAATTTCTGATATTCTTGCGAGCTATGGGGACAACCAAATCAGTAGGTTGAGCCCTCAATATTGGAGTTTGTCCCTATGAAACTTATTTCTGCAAAGGATAGACTAAGCCTACTTAAAATTAGGCCTAAGAGTCACCCCCAGAGAACCTCTTTTGTTGCTCAGATGTGGCCTCTCTCTCTAAGCCAACTGGGCAGATGAACCCACTGCTCTCCTCCCTAACAGGACATAACTCCCATGGGTATAAACCTTCTTGGCGACATGGGATAGAAGCCCTGGGATGAGTCAGGATCCAGCATCAAGGGATTGAGAAAGCCTTCTTGACCAAAAGGATGAAGAGCAAAATGAAACAAAATACAGTTTCAGCGGCTGGGAGATTACAAACAGAGTTGAGAGGTTATCCTGCAGGTTGTTTTCATGCATTATATAGACATCCCTTTTTAGTTTAAGGTTTTTTGGAGTGGCTGAAGGTAACTACCTGAATCTGTTGAACAAAGTGTTCCAGTAGGCTTGATTCTTGAAGACAATTTTAGAAAGATGTAACTTTCACACTGTGACTATATGCTTGTGAAAAACTTCTGACTGATGCTCCTTTTATCCAGAGTATGGAAAAACATGCAAAAAATATTGATTAAAATAAAGAAATAAAATGAGGGATAAGGAGTAAAATAAATTGGGTAGATGGAAATACTAGTGGTCAATGAGAGGGACAGGTAAGGGGTATGATGTGCATGAGTTTTTTTTTTCCCCTTTTCTATTTACTTCTTTTTCTAAAGTGATGCAAATTTGACCATGGTGATAGATACACAACAATATCATGATATTGTGAGCCATTGACTTTATACTACGTATGGAATATGATAGTGTGAACATTTGTCAAGAAAAATATTTTTAAAAAATAGAATGCCGTTTCTGGGATACATCACAGTTTCAAACCAGCACAAGGGATTTAGGAGAATGCTATTTATTGGTTTCTGCATTTAGAAGTGAGGCTTAGCCAAAAGGGGTTGGGCAGCTGTAAATGACAAATACCCAATATCAAGAAGTAATTTAATTATGATAAGAGGCCCTAAATTTGGAGAATAATTCCTTCTTTTGGAGAATTTTACTCAAGAGTATTTTTCCTTCAAACTGGTGTGTCTGTGTGTGTGTGTGTGTGTGTGTGTGTGTGTGTGTGTGTGTGTGTGTGTGTGTGTGAATGCGTGCATTTATTTATCTGTGTATTTCATACTATATATCTTCAGGACTATTGGGAGAATAAAATAGCCTGAATTGAACTAGACATATTTGAATGCTGGAGATACCTGTTCGACACATCACTCCTTAGTTGTTTTATAAGACTTTGGGAATCCTCATGGAGATCTTGAGAAAATGTTACATCAAATAACAAAGGGAAATATACTAACAGTTGTAAGAGCCAAAATATGTAGTCAAGTTGAGGGGGTCGGGTGTTACCTAAGTTGGGCTGAGATACACCATTCTGAGGTCAGGAGAAAGAGGTGCTTTCAGAAATCCCTCCAGCAGATCTGAAAACAAAGTGCAAAGTTTGGAATGGGGGCATGCATGAGAGTGATAGCTTGGTTTTGCGTATTCCATATGTTTAGATTATAAAAGAAATGGTATTTATCATTAATTATTCTTTTCCTACCTATATTGTATATATGCAATTCTCTTCTCTTTCTTTTACATATATTCTTTATAGAAAAGTAAACTTTAAAGAACAAAAAGGGATGGGGTAGAGAGAGTGGAATAAAAAAATCTCACCTGAGGTTTATATTATCCAGGATTTTTCCAGAATGATTTGATAAATCATGAACTAAATCATTATCCTGGAATAGAGCCATACTTGTTTATGATTATTCAAGTGGAATCCATGAATTGTAAATAGAGGCAATGAATATTCTAAAACAGCAAAACAAAGCAGAAAAAATTTGTCAACACTGTTATAAAATGTGAGTCTACGTTAGTGTATCTGAGCAATACAGGAAAAGTCACTACTCTAGTGTGGTTGTTGCAGACAAGTCTAGACAGATACAGTGTTGTCTTCAACCTCAACAGGTTGATACTACCTGAGGATCCATATGTGGCATTGATTTAAAATATCTTTTTTTTAATTCTATATTAAGACTATCTATATACATTGTTTGAAAATATTATCCCATTAATACATATTAGACTGAGGCTATGTTAAGACAATTCAGTAAACCTATCAAAGCCAAAATAATACTCAGTGCAAATGTTGTATTTGAATAATATGTGTAAAAGGCAAGTTTATCCAACAACATTAGAAAATTGTTTTAAAGAGAAAATAAAATCTGTCTGACTAACAAATATTAGTTTTTTGTAATGAAGATGAGTTTACAAAGTAAATGAGAAAAATAAAAACAACAGTGACAACAAGAAAAGCCCTTGAGCCATCTATTTTTAAGTTGAAAGCAATGTAATTCACAAAACGTTGATCAGAGAGGTAAGATTGCAAAAGTGATATTTTTCTCTAGATATCCAGAAATACATGAGGATACTAGTTCGTTTAATCATCAAAAGAAATATAAAATCCTCCAGAATTAATAGCTTGGAGATAATTCTAGTTGAAACAGGAAGCTAATATAAATCTGCCAAGATAGGACTAATATGTTGTCTCTTCACAGTGAAAGTTAAATTATGATCCAACAAGTTCTGAACATGCAGTAATTTGGAGACAGCCTTATCAAAAAAGCCATAAAACTAAATATTACAGTAATCTGTTGCTGTAGCAACTGGGTTGTGAAATAAATAAATGAGGCTTTCAAAAAAGCAAGTAATACAAAACATGCAAAGGTATGGCATAATTTCTAAGGCATTAAATTCACATTAAAAAATCTTGTTATTGAAATATGAATTCTTATGTGCTTCTTTTGATTATATCAGATATTTAGAAGTTTAAAGTTACATTTTAAAAATAAAAAAATAAGGGAAGTTCATTTGTTTCAAGAAAGAGAACTCACATTTAAGAGAAAAATGAAAGATTTACTAAGGTTCACGTCATGAATTTGAATATTAAATTTAGTAATATTGTCCAAGTGCTCATAATTTGAAAAAATATTCCTATAACTCTCTTCTTTTCCCCTTTTTTCTTCTCTGCTCCTTCATGTTCTCTGCATTTTAACTTAAAAAAATCAACATTTTCAAAACATTTTCTTATTATTTGGCACCCTGAAATTCAATAGGCAGAATAGTATTTTTCCCAATTTTCAGGTAATAAACATGAACTCTAATAATATCTAAAATTAGTACAAAATTTTAGTTCTACTGAGACTCTCTTTATCTTTCTTCAAAGACAAACAGAAAAAGGCCCAGGAGAAATACATAGTGAATTGACTCAGTGGAAAGAAAGTTGATTTATTCATAAGTGAATAATTAATAATGACATCTCAGAGATCAACTGGGTTTTAAAAATGTCAGAACCTTCATTGAGCACATTCAATATAATCCAGCATTTTATCAATTTAACTAAGTTGACTACAGTATGTCAAATTTTAGGTAAGCTAAGTAAGTAATATAGCAGTATGCTTACACATTTTATTTAAAGAACAAAGCAATATAATGAAAAATCTCAAAAATCCATTGCTATTTAAACAGCAGTTTGTTTTTCTTGTACACAATATTGAACAAAACTTCAGGGAAAATAATTTTAGATGGAGTATGTACTATCTACATTTGATCTAAAACAAAAGTCCTAAATGGGCCAATACTGACCTCTTTGAAAATTAGTAAAGAAAGAGCAATTAAAACCCACATTGGGAATATAAGTAATACTACTGAATTAAAAACTTGAAGGTGTTTAAAATGAGGAAATTTGAGTTGTATACATGCTACTTCAATAAAAAATTTAAAGAAACAACAGGTAGTTGTGAGGTTGAAGTGGGGTGGGAGAAAGAAAGAGAATAACTAACTGATCTTGCAAAAGTATATATTGTTTTTTATCACATGCAAGTATTTATTAATTCACTTGCTGTTCTCTCATTCTATTCATGTTTTTAGTCATATAAATGTGAAGTATTTTGTGTGAATCCCAGAAAGCTGCCTTCATAAAATCAGGATTCTTGTGCTTTTTTTATTACTAGCAACCCAAATTGGTTTTGGTGTGCAAAGAACCCAGATCAGTAACTGATTCCACAGGTGCCTATGAACCAAAGGGTGTAATGCAGCATAGCTGATAAATGTAAGTGGACGTCTACTGGGCAAAGTTTCTACACAACCTGATTATATTCTGGGTTGAAAGGGAAAAAATAAACTACTATGTGCACATTTTGCCTTTCTTTATACTTCTTTGCTTTTGCTGTTTGGAGTGTGGTTGCAAAACTGGATGTCCCTGAGCCGTATTGTAAATATGAGTATGTAACTTCCAGGTGGAAGTTGGCAAGTTAGAAAGAGAAAAGGTAGAAGAATGTTGATGAATGTTGATACCTTCCTTGAGCTGGCCCTGTCATTCCTGAATTGTTCATCAGAGGGCATTTTTGTAGTTTGTGTGTGTGTGTGTGTGTGTGTGTGTGCATGTGTGAAAAGAAGGAAACTCCTTGACAATTCAGTCTGAATTGAACAGAAATTTAATGCAGGTTATGCTGGTTTGAAGTGATTTATGTACCCTAGAAAAGCCATGTTTTAATGTTAATCTCATTTTGTAAGGGCAGCTATTTCCTCTAATCCTTATTCAGTACTGTACGTTTGGAAGTTTAATTAGATCATCTCCCTGGAGATGCAACTTAATCAAGAGTGGTTGTTGAACTGGATTAGGTGGAGATGTGTCTCCACCCATTCAGGTGGGTCTTGATTAATTTACTGGAGTCCTATAAAAGAGGAAACATTTTGGAGAATGAGAGAGATTCAGAGAGAGCAGAGAAGAACAATATAGCCACGAGAAGCTGAGAGTCTACCAGCCAGCGACCTTTGGAAATGAAGAAGGAAAACGCCTCTCAGGGAGCTTCATGAAACAAGAAGCAGGAGAGAAAGCTAGCAAATGATGTCATGTTCAACATGTGCCCTTCCAGCTGAGAGAGAAACTCTCACCGTGTTCACCATGTGCCTTCTCACTTGAGATAGCAACCCTGAACTTCATCAGCTTTCTTGAACCAAGCTATCTTTCCCTGGATGCCTTTGATTGCATATTTCTATAGACTTGTTTCAATAGGGACATTTTCTCAGCCTTAGAACTGTAAACTAGCAACTTATTAAATTCTTTTTTTAAAAAGCCATTCCGTTCCTGGTGTGTTGCATTCTGGCAGCTTCAGCAGACTAAAACAGAGGTATTTTGGTGTCCCACATGTGGTATCATAATAAATTAACATTTACCCTTTAAAGATATGTTTATAAAGATTATAATAATAATCATTTATTCTATTTATATGGGCCTCATATGACTTTCTGATTTTCTATAATTTTATCAGAGTGCAAGGAGATAGAAGGCATTTGAAAATCACCATTTAGCAGGTAGATCAGTCCACCCATTGAATAGTTAATTTTCTCCTGCAAAGCTTACTGATATGTAAGAAATGTTTCTAAAAGTCTGATGAAATGTCTTGATCCCATATAGGCTCATACCAAAAGGTCTGATGGATTCAAGTACTTAATCCCAATTTGCATTAATCTTTGAATTATTTTTATTCATTTACAATGCTTTGTCAAGATTAAAAGTCATTATAAAGGATGTATTTATACTGACATGCTTACCTTGAAAACCTTTATTGAATTGATATATTTAAGTTCTAATGAAAAAATTTAAATCTAAGTGAACTTGAAATATTTAGGTTTATATCAGTTATGCTTGAAATAACTGTAATCACATCTCCATAGAAACTTGAAGTGGATTTGAAATTTCTGAAAATTTTGCAAGCTAACTCAAGGACAAATTATGAAAAATAATACATTATTGCAAATTTTTCTATGAGGTATTATTCTTATATCTTTATGGTATATGACTGATATTAAACTCTGGCAAGAGATTCATTGAGCTCAATTTTCATTACAGAAATATATTATTTAAGAGTCTCATATCAGAATTTTTTTTTAAATCAAGAAATGTATTTAATTGCTTCAAAATGAAATGTTTTTATTTTTATTGCCAAATAGCACACTTCAAATACAGAAAAGCAATAATCATACTCAAAAGATTCCTAAGCAGTAAAATAATATGTAAAGTACATTTAGACCAGAATGTGACATCTACTATATATAGCATTGCCACTTTGATAGAATTTATACCACTGCAAGTCTTTTCACATTATTTATAAAACCAATTACATGCTGATTCAGAAACCACATTTCACAGCTTCCTTTGTCAGATTACCACATGATTAAGACTATCAATGATTTTGTCTTTTCCTCTTAATCAAATGTTTTTGCTATTTCCAAGGTCAGTGGAATAAGAAAAAATGAAATTCAGTCTTAGCACACATCTGCTTCCCACTTTTGACATAACTCCTCTTCCATACTATGAAACCATGAGTACCAGTATTCTTCCCTCCTGAGTTCTACTTTACTCTGGCCCCTAATTGGCTACATTTTCTACTGTGATGATTGCCTATAACTCTGAACATTGTCAGAATACTGAGTCTAGCAAAAGAAAGAGGCTTTCCCAATAATTCCTAAAACACAACATCTATACTACTGAATATTTCTTTAACTAACAAAAGAGTCTGGTATCACGTTGACTAGGTTTGGATTTTTGGTCCACTCTGGCTCTGTGATCTTGGCAGGTCCCTGCATTTCTCTGTGCCTTATAAGCTTTCACTTTTAACAGCAGTACTTCTCTCAGGGTTCTCATAAGAATTGAATCAGTTATTTGTGAATACCTAAAATTGGACCCATGGCTCTAATGTAATCATATTATTATGTTATAATAATAATAAGATTATCACAACACCATGGAAGCTACATGATCAAAAGTTACCACCCACAATTGAGTGGGTCACATCTCCACGGAAACATGAAAATGCTCCCAACCAGTAATATTGAATGAAGATTAAAGGATATGGCTTTTCTGGGGTCCACCACAGATTCAGACCAGCATGTTCCACCCTTTGGACCCCAAAATGGCATGTTCTTTCCAAATACAAAATACATTTATTCCATAACAATATCAGAAAGCCTTAAACCATTTCAATAATAATAATACAAATATAATATAAAGTCAGAAACGTTATAAAATCTCATCAAAATCAGTTACAGGTATGGTCTGTCCTAAGGCAAAATTCTCCAGTTGCTCTGGACCTGTAAAAACTTAAAACAAGTTATTTTCTGCCCACATACAAAGGAGGAACAGTCATAGGATACATATACCCATTTCCATAGGGAGGAATTAGAAAAAACACTACTATTCAAACTAAACTATATGATATACATGGGAAAATGATAGGCAAAATTTGGGTTCTAGGATGGTAGAAGAGGTTCTTCTAACAGAGAAATCCATAGCAGGTATAAAGAAACATAATTAAAATATTGAAAAACTAGGTAGAGAATATGCTGCTGTTCAGTCTTGTGATCAATCTATGATGAATCACCTCAAGTTATTTTTTAAGGACAACAATAGTTTAACATGTTTACTTTCTCAAAATTAAGTTTATGTTCTGAAATATGATTACTATTTGGGACATAGAGTTTAAGCATCTGGAATGAGGCTTGGCATCAAGCTTGGTTTCTAGCCTGCATCAACAACCCTTTCTTAATGGAACATTTTACTGAAAGGTACTCCCTCCTACCTGGCATTTTGTATTTATGGAAGCCTCACACTATCTCTAGCCCTAGAGGGTGGATCCTGTCTTGTGTAAGCCAACTGTATTATTGTACTCATGTTTGCCAGTGGTTGGTTTTGGCATGACCACAGCCATAATTCCTCTTGGTTTGATATTAATTTAACATATTGGGAAGTTCACTGAAAATGTGCCTTTTTGTCTGTTTGTTTTGTATTAAAAAGAGGTAATCTCTTTTCACATAGATCTTTTTTGTTGTTGTTGTTTAGTTTTTTTGTTTTTGAATTTTGAATTTGGTAAACTTTAGTTACGAAGTGCATTTGGGTTTACAGTTCCCACAATATAAATTTTATTTCCTAGAGCAAATATCCAAACTACTTTATTGTATTAAGACCAAATGCTCCTTAATTTTCATTGCAATATCTTACATTACATAAAAAAATCGACATATACTATGGCCTCCTGTATTTAGATTTGAGAAGATTCCAACCTAGAAATGGTGGCAAATACATGGCACACATGCTTTCACTCCTTTTCTTCCAAGTCATGTTATACATTAATAATTGATCTCAGTAATGGTTGTCTAAGCCTGAGGAAAGACTCAGAACCCTATTCAGCACAGCCCTCCAGGCAGTCATCATCATTCTCTCTGTATTGGTTGTAAGTTGAAATCTATTTGCTATCCAGGCAACTGGAGCAAAGAACTACACCCAAACTTAAATGGGGCTATCACTTCTGTCATGCATACATGTGGGTATGTCTGTGTGCAAGCGTGAATACTACCCAGGCGTTCAGGGGTATTTTAGGTACAATATTATTGGATGTTTACTTAAAAGAACCAAACAAAATGCCCAACAGTTGAAAGGTTCAGAATTTCGTCCACTGGGGATCAGGTTAAAGTACTGAAAGAATATTTTTAAGTCTCCAATTTTAATATTGGAGACTTAAAAATGTTGGATTAATATTAGTTATATCATTCATTACTTTTATTAATTAATTGAGGCAGACACTATTCTAAACACCATAGATGCATTGTTTTACTAAATACTCACAGCCAAAATACAAGACAGCTACTAAGAGGACCACTTTGTTACAACAGATCTTCTATTTTACAGATAAGAAAAATATGGAAAAAAGAGAAGCTCATATTTTAATGTGTATCTATGCTTGGTTAGGAGGGAATAAAGAAAGTGAGGTTGAGGAGAAAGAAAAGTGGCAGGTATCAAATGATGGATATTTTCTTTAGTCCATGTATTAGCTAGGGTTCTCTAGAGAAACAGAATCAACAGGAGATATCCATGGATATAAAATTTATAAAAGTGTTTCACCGTGGGAACAGAGTCCAATGTTTGTAGGGCTGGCTACAAATTGGCAACTCCAATAAAGTTCCTCAATGAACTCTCAGGAGAGGGTGGCTGGATAACCGTGAGAATGGAAGACTCTGAAATCCACAGAAGAGGCTGTAAAGCTGGTGACTCTGAAGAAGGGTCTGCATGAACTCCACAGGAGAGGCTCCCTGACCAAAGCAGGAAGAGTTACTGTCTCTTCTGAATCCACCTTAAAATTTTTCCCGGTGATTAGATTAAGCATTACTCATTGCAGAAGACACACCCCTTAACTGATTACAAATGCAATCAGCTGTGGATGCACCCAAAGTGATCATGACTTAAGTCCATGAAATGACCTCATTTCAATAGACAGGCCAGCACCTGCCCAACCAGACAACTGGGCACCACCATCTGGCCAAGTTGACATATGAACCAGACTGTGACAGTCCGCTCCTTGTCAACTTGGCAGCCATAGATATTGCTTTAAACCGTACTTAATCTCTAAATAGAAAACAATAACAGACACATTTTTTCCTCAACTAACAATGCTCAATTGTTTCACATACAACCAGAAATGCATTAAATCTCCCCAGAATAGGGTGCAAGTCCTTGGGTAATATCAATTCTTAAACTTGATACTTACAACTTAAATACTATAATGCGAACGAAACAGCATCACAGTCCTCGTTTCTGTAACTGATCATGTGGCCGTAGTTCATATTTATCACTACCTTCTTCCACTACGCATTCCATGTTCCCTTTACCCTCAGCAAGCACTTAAGCTGGCTGTGAATCTTTGCCTCATGAGGTGACCCAAAACTTCATTCCTGAAGTTTCAGAGCCATTGGTAGCACTGCCTGGATTAGGCTGTTGCAGTTTTCTATTGATTCTAATCACAGGGCATGGTAGTACTAAAAGATGCCCTAGGGGATCTCCTAGACTCCAGGAAAAATCTTCTTTACCTTCATTGTGTAGTCACAGTCCTATTTCCCCCTGACATCAGGATAAATCACCACAGCTAGTAAAGTAATCCCCTTTTTGGCTTGTTGATCCAAGGGCATGAGTAGCCCAAAGTGACCAGGTGGCAGTCTTAGATTCTGGTTCAATGGAATCATTGTTGTTTCTCCTGGTGGAAGCATTTCCCCTTCTGGAACTAAAACCTGTAGACCAGCAGAGCTCAAGATCACAGGGACAGGAAGCAAAAGTTTTCCTAGTGGATTCCTAGGGGTAATAGTGAGTGATGCCACTCCCATTTCCACTCCTTGGCTCCTGGACCCATGTATCCTGGCTATGGAAGAAATAACACCTTATGGTGGATGCTGAATCAGAGCATACACAGCCGCCTGGAGAACATCACCCCAGCGCTGCATGATATTGCCAACTAGCTGGCACCATAATTGAGTTTTCAAAAAGCCATTTCACTGTTCTATCAATCCAGCTCCCTCTGATGATGGGGAAAACAGAAAGACCAGAGAATTCCATGACCATGTGCCCATTCCTGCACTTCATTTGCTGTGAAGTCAGTTCCCTGATCAGAAACAATGCTGTGTGGAATACCATGACGATTGATAAGGCATCTATAAGTCCATGGATGATAGTTTTGGCAGAAGAATTGCATGCAGGGAAAACAAATCCATATCCAGAGAATGTGTCTATTCTAGTTAGAACAAATTGCTGCCACTTCTAAGAAGGGAGTGGTCCAATGTAATCACCCTGCGACCCTGTCACTGGCTGATCACCTTGTTGAATGGTGCCATATAGAGGGCTGAGTGTGGGTCTCTGCTGCTGGTAGATTGGGCACTCAGCAGTTGCTGTAGCCAGGTCAGCCTTGCTGAGTGGCAGTCCATGTGGCTAGTCCATACATAACCTCCATTCCTACCACCTTGACCACTTTGTTAATGAGTCCATTGGACAATGACAGGAGTTGTTGGGGAAAGAGGCTGACTGGTAGTCACAGAACGGGTCATCTTATCCAATTGATTATTAAAACCGTCCTCTACTGAAGTCACCCTCTAGTCATCTCTAACATAAACATCTTCATGTTTTTAGCCCACACAGAAAGACCCATCCACATACATCTTCCCCAGATCTCTTTTTCACGAATTGTCCAATCATGCCTTTTCCAAGTCCCTAACCACCCAGCCATCCAAATAGCAACAGACCATGAGTCAGTATACAAATGCAACTCTGGCCAGTTCTCCTTCCAAGCAAAATGAACAACCAGGTGTACTGCTCAAAGTTCCATCCACTAGGAGGATTTCCCCTCAAAACTGTCCTTCAGGGACATCCCAGAAAGGGGTTGTAGTGCCCCAGCTGTCCACTTTCAGATGCTACCTGCATATCATGAAGAACCATATATAAACCAGGCCTAAGTTTTCTCTTCCTTAGTCAATTCACTGTAAGGAACTCCCCATTAGGCCATAGCTCTGGTCTGGGAAAGAGAAAGTATTGTAGCAGGAGTGCAGACCATGGGCATTTGGGCCACTTCCTCATGTAACAAACTTTTGCCATAAGGAACTGCTCTAGCCCTATCTCAATATACCATTTCCATTTTAGGATGGAATGCTGCTGTGCACACCCAACTTTATGGCTTGGTGGGATCAAACAACACCCAGTTCATGATAGGCAAGCTAGGTCTCACGGTAACTTGGTGGCCAATGGTTAAACATTCAGTCTGTACTAAGGCCCAGTAGCAGACCAAAAGCTTTTTGTTAAAAGGGGAGTAGTTATCTGCAGCAGATGGTAAAGCTTTGCTCTAAGGGTCTGCCTTATGATTCTCCTATGGAGCCCTGCCAAAAGCCCCACAAATCATCTTTATTTGCCACTGACACTTCTAGCACCATTGGATCTTCTGGATCATATGGTCCAAGTGGCAGAGCAAAGCTGAACCATCAGAGTCTCCTCTTTTCCAGGTCCCTACTCAAAATTAGCTACTTTTCATGTCACTCGATAAATAGGCTTGAGTAGCACACCCAAATGAGGAATATGTTGTTGTCAAAACATAGAGACACACTAGGTATTGTGCCTCTTTTCTGTTCATTGGAGGAGTCAGATGCAGCAGCTTATCCTTCACCTTAGAAGGGATATCTTGACATGCCCCATACCACTGGACACCTAGAAATTTCACTGAACTGGAAGACCCCTGTATTTGTGTTGGATTTATCTCCCATCCTCTGACATGCAAATGCCTTACCAGTAAGTCTAGAGTAGTTGCTACTTCTTGCTCACTAAGTCCTATCAACATGATATCATCAATGTAATGGACCAGTGTGATGTCTTGCGGGTGGGAGAAATGATCAAGGTCCCTGCAGACAAGATCATGACATAAGGCTGGAGAGTTGATATACCCCTGAGATAGGACAGTGGAAGTATATTGATGACCTTGCCAGCTGAAAGCAAACTGTTTCTGGTGGTCCTTACTAACAGCTATTGTGAAAAAAGAATTTTCCAGATCAATAGCTGCATACCAGGTACCAGGGGGTGTATTGATATGCTCAAGCAATGATACCACACCTGGAACAGCAGCTGCAACTGTAGTTACCATCTGGTTGAGCTTACAATAATCCACGGTCATCCTCCAAGACCCATCTGTTTTCTGCACAGGCCAAATAGGAGAGTTGAATGAGGATGTGGTGGGAATCACCACTCTTACATCCTTCAATTCCTTAAGAGCGGCAGTAATCTCTGCAATCCCTCCAGGAATCTAGTACTGCTTCTGATTTACTATTTTGCTAGGTAGGGGCAGTTCTAGTGGCTTCCACTTGGCCTTTCCCACCATAATCGCCCTCACTGCATGAGTTAGAGAGCCAACGTGGGAATTCTGCCAGTTGCTCAGTATGTCCATTCCAATTATACATTCTGGAACTGGGGAAATAGCTACATAATGGGTCTGGGGGGCCCACTGGACCCACTGTGAGACAGACCTGAGCTAAAACTCCATTGATCACCTGGCCTCCATAAGCCCCCACTCTGACTGGTAGACCAGAGTGATGTTTTGGGTCCCCGGGAATTAATGTCACTTCTGAACCAGTGTCTAATAATCCCTGAAATATCTGTCATTTCCTTTTCCCCAATGTACAGTTACCCTGGCAAAAAGCCGTCAGTCCCTTGGGGAAGGCTTGGAGGAAGATTAACAGTATAAATTTGTGGCAGTGTAACAGGTTTGTCCCTCAAAGGGACCTGGCCTCCCCTTCATTCAAGGGGGACTGTGTCTGTGTATTAGTTAGGGTTCTCTAGAGAAATAAAATCAACAGGAAACACTCACAAATATAAAATTTATAAAAGTGTCTTACATAACTGTGGGAACACAGAGTCCAAAAAATCTGCAGGGCAGGCTGTGAAGCCAACAATTCTGATGGAGGGTCTGGATGAACTCCACAGGAGTGGCTGGCCGGCTGAAGGAGGAAGATAGCCTGTCTCTTCTGAATTCTCCTTAAAAGGCTTCCAGTGATTAGATTAAGCATCACTCATTAAAGAAGACACTCCCCTTGGCTGATTACAAATGCAGCTGATGTGATCATGATTTAATTCTATGAAATGTCCTCATCACAACAGACAGGCCAGCACTTGCCCAACCAGACAAACAGGTACTACTACTTGGCCAAGTTGACACATGAACCTGACCATGACAAATATATAATTCATGAAAGTATCTCATCTAACCAAGACGTAGAGTCCAAGCTCTGTAGGGAAGGCTGGAAGGTGGCAACTCTCATAAAGTTCCTCAACAAATTCTCAGGAACTGCTAGCTGGACAACCTGGGGAATGGAAGAGTCCAAAATCTACAGTGCAAGCTGTGAAGTCAGTGACTCCATTGAAGGGTCTGGATGAACTCCACAGGAGAGGCTCACTGGCTGAAGCTGGAAGAATGACGGTCTCTTCTGAATTTTCCTTAAAATCTTTCTGGTGATTAGATAAAACCTTACTCATTGCAGACGACACTTCCCTTAGTTGACTTCAAATGCAATCAGCTGTGGACACCACCAACATGATCATGGTTTAAGTCCATGAAATGTCCTCTTAGCAACAGACAGGCCAGCACTTGACTGACCAGACAACTGGGTACCACCACCTGGCCAAGTTGGCACATGAACCTGACCATGACAGTCCAACACATTCTAAGAATCTGCAGTGAGTCTCAAACTTCAATATAAATATGAATCATGCAGGACTCTAATCAAATTGTAGAGTCTTCTGCAGTAAATCTGGAATGGGACCTAAGATTCTTCATTTCTAGTAATTACTCAATTAATTCTTGCTACTGGTCCTCAGAGCACACTTTGAGCAGGAGGGTCTAAAGAAAGAGGAGAAAGAATATGAGCAATTCACCTTAGCTAAGAAATTGAGCATAATATATTTGCCATACCTAAATCTTGAGGTCCATGTTATTCCATGATTTTATACAAAATAGAGTTTCTGAAAACTGCAATGCTTGATATAACATTAAAGGAACACATTCACAAGCCAAGTTTTACAGAATCAAGCAGCTCTTTTTGGGCTCTGTGAGCCCATTGGCAGATGGTAATTAGCCTTAATCATTTTGGTAAGCCCATGCCCAACATGGTGCTTGACATTTAATATGTAACTAATAAATGCTTGTCAGGAAAAATGTGCCTATAATCCCATTAGTTTCCACAAACTAGATGAAGATGCAAGGTAATCAGAACAGAGATACTATGGTTAGGGCAGAGATAGCAAATAGATTTCAATTTATGACCAATTCAGATAGAATGGTGGTGTGATTCTTGATATTACTGGAGCTGTTGTAGCCATTTGAATATAATAACAAGATTTAACTAGAAAACAAACTGACATGCTATTATAGCACACAAAGAACTTGTGTCCTTGGTGATACTGTTCAGCATTAAAAACCTTGGATTTTACCTACTTTTGATCTTCCTTTATAAGTCAAGGGATTTATTTATTGGTGAAGAATTTGACATTTCAATTATTTATAGCAAAGAGCTTTCTATCTGAAAAACAAGAAAATTGACATCCCATCTTGGATGCATCACCCATTAGCCAGGCCATTTTAGCATATTGCCTAACCATTCATGTCTGCTATTAATTCATCTATGTGATGATCCAAGGCCATTTCTAACAGCAATACTACTTAGTTACTCACTCAAGGCTTGTCTTACTCACAGGATCTTTCATTTTTCTAGATTGTATGTGCCATATGGATACTTAATAGTGTTAATTATTTATTCTTGTAAACATACATACACATATTCATATAGATATATGTGTGATTATGTTATAATAATATAGAAAATGTGCATAAATATTTTTATTTATTGAAAGATATATATATAAAGGCAAAAAGTCCCCCAGTGATATACTTTTTCACTGCTTACTCTTTAATTGGAGAGTTTATTTTTATTATCTTTTTTGTGTGTATGCTGTGTGTTGGGGAGGGTCACATTTCACTATTTTTCCATATGAGTATCTCATTATTGAAGCACCATTTGTTGAAAACAAAATTTGGGGTGGGGGGGGAAGTACACAGGTCAGGAATCCAACCCATGTCTCCCTCATGGCAGGCAAGAATTCTACTACTGAACTACTGTTTCACACCCTAATATTATCTTTTTTTTTAAACTTTTTTATTAATTAAAAAAATTAACAACAAACAAAACATTAAGATATCATTCCACTCCACATATACAATCAGTAATTCTTAATATCATCACATAGTTGCATATTCATCATTTCTTAGAACATTTGCATCGATTTAGGAAAAGAAATAAAAAGACAACAGAAAAAGAAATAAAATGATAACACCGAAAAAAAAGCTTATACATACCATACCCCTTACCCCTCGCTTTCATTTACCACTAGCATTTCAAACTAAATTTATTTTAACATTTGTTCCCCCTATTATTTATTTTTATTCCATATGTTCTACTCTTCTGTTGATATAGTAGCTAAAAGGAGCATCAGACACAAGGTTTTCACATTCACAGAGTCTCATTGTGAAAGCTATATGATTGTTCAATCATCATCAA